>JAUMTS010125665.1:0-10087 GCA_032273385.1 Ophiopholis aculeata | reverse complement strand
CCTATTTCAGATATCTTTATTGTAGTTTTAAGTGTAGAATTAAGTACTGTGTATTTTATGTAAATTGTTTTGTTAGTACCTTGGGCGCCCTTTAAACAGGGTGGATATGTACCTTGTCGAAATATTATTATTTCATTATTATTTTGCTCTGTAAAAAATTAACTTGGAATTTAGATACACAGCAAGTGAATACATGTTCTTTGCCCGTGATGATGATAGTGTGTATGTTTGTGTCAGAATCTAAATACAGCTGAACCAAAAACTTTATATTCCTTCAAACAGATCACCTGCCCCATCATTGTGACTGACAGTAAACTCCATATGACCAACACCTGTTGCTATTTCTAGTCTAAATCTAGGTGTGGCCGACTCAACACATGTATGCTTCTGAGAATGCAGCTTTAAGCTTAAGACTATCCTGTGGAAGCTTAAGACGTTTGCTATCAGCAGTGATTTCATCAAAGCAATTTAAGGTATAGTGCTATTATAAGTCACACTGCAGAGCTTTTTGGTTTTACAAAGTATCTTGTCTCAGTACATCAATTATAAAGCTTTGGGTGTTCATTCTCCTCATTAAGCTCAAGACCAGTGTTATAATGCAATTTCTAGACAATTTTGATATTACAAAGTGGCTCGTTTTAATACAAAGCTTGGAGCAGGTTTAGACGTTAACTGCCAGATGTGAGCGCATCAAAGCCATGTTAAAGGTGTTTTAATGTAATAAGTTACTATAGATAACTTTGGTATTACAGAGGTTTAATGTCAATAAAAGCTTACATTGCTTTATACATTCAATCTCAGTATTTAACCCACTAAACTTAAAGCCATGCTTCAGGTGTACTGCAATTAGTCATTCCACCAGATTTGGACGATACCAAGTGTCTTGTTACAGAACTAAGCTTACAACAGCTTTGCCTGTTTACCCCCAGATGTGAGCTTATCAAAGCCATGTTTAAGGTGTAAGTGCTGTGAGTCACTTTAGATAATTTTAGTATTACACATTGATTCAATACAGATACAATAACAGATGGAAGCTTTAGATATTTACTCTGAAAAGTTCAGACGCTCACCAAAGCCATGTTTAAGGTGTTGGTATGCAATATATAACTTTTGGTACAGTGACTTATCAACCAGATGTTTGCAAAATGTATGTGTCAATCAATAATATCAAATGATTTTATTTCACTACCAAAGCCACTGATTTTTAAAAAAACCCTGAAACACTCAAACAAGATTAACTACATTCACTGCAAATAGTGCAAACAGCTATCTTTGAAAAGGTCAAACCCAATTCTATTGCCAAGAATATATTAATATAATTTCCCAGATTTGTAAAATTGGGATCGGTATTCATTTGAACTGTATGGAAATTTTCAAAGCTTGGGTTGGTCAGAAGCTGTTGAGCAAACAACTCTCTTTCTGCCTAATCATCAATCATTTGTAAGATGTAATAGTTACTTGACACACAAGATTTAAACATAGTCCACTTTTAAAAGCACGCCCAAGTTCAAGGACAACAACCGTGTTAAGATAGGTCACATACGTGATATCCGTCGAAGAAGTGTCATAATGCGACATCCACGAAAGAAGTGTCTCAGTGAGTTTACAAAATAATTTGTAAGGACAGGGGTGTCAAGCCGAATCATCCTCTCTGTACCAGCTGTTGGCAAAACTCTTTTGCTACTCAGAGTAATCCGCAAGTCATGTCATTCAGTCTATTATAGATCAACTTTAATTTACATCAACAAGACAGTTTTTCCCTATCTGGCAAAAAATCATCCAATCAACTCCCCACCCCCAAATCTGGCACTTGTCCCTCGGTTTTCGAACCAACGTTAACGTACATGTGTAGAAGAAATGTTGTTTTTACAATATGGACAATTATTTTTGTCAAAACTGCACCAGAAACTAGTTTAATGCTTAAAACATAAACGAACTAGTCTGGTAAAATAGTCAAAAGTTTAGCCTCAGGGTCAGTTTTGCCTCCATCCAACTGTGTCCCTCCTACGCATCTCGAAAATGCTGTCCCTTGCAAAAATCTGCTGAAGAAAAAACAACTTAGAATAGATGTGATTTTGCTGAAGCCCTACAAAAATGTTATCCAATTTTTTAACAATTTGTAAATCTTGTCTTTCAATGGGTAAATTTGGCTTGTAATTGTGCTATGTGATAACATTACACTCTTCTACAGATAACTGCCCTTTATAATATACATCTTCATTAAAATAATTGTAAAATTCCAAAAAAGTAACAACACAGATTATGCATGAATTTTTAAATAAAATTTGCTTACAAAATCTTGTAGCGCACAGAAAACGCTTAATTACATATTTTACAAAAGAGGGAGACCTAATCACAAATAAAATGTCCATACTCCATCAAAGATGGGATCAAGTCGTAAATACTTTGTGGTCACAACTTCTGCGTTGTAATTCCGAGCACTTTATGCTGCCTAAATCTGCTGAAAGTAAACTTCCTCCCTCAATAACCTGTATCAAGGCAAAGATGTCAACTCAAATCTTCTCCTCGTGGCTAAAACCGCTTGCATCTGTTGGTAAACTTCTCGCACCACTTATCCTAACCCTTAATCTACGTCATCAGCGTCTCTCACCCATCACCTCCAATTCAAACTGCCATTGACAGGAAAGTGTTAATTCTACCCCAAACCTATATTAATTTTATCTATAAATTGCCACCGCTTTGATTTTTTTTTCAAACTCATGGGTTTAGTTTAATTTCTCCACTGACCCCTCAACTAATTCTGGGAATCGCTAATAAGATGTGTCATATCAAGTCCTGCAATCAAATGGGAAAAACCGATGGACTTGATGAAACTGATGACAATTTTTATTTGTAGAGCGAGTGAAAGATATATGGACTATTGGATTTGAAATCCATACACCAACTGTGGAAGATTTGAGAAGTCCTCCACAGGGAGTTTGACCTTCAAATGGCTAAGCTTATTGGGCTCTTCCACGTGAAATCCCTACACCCTTTGTAGAAGATTTAATGTGAATAGCACACATTGGGGGTATGGATTTTGACAACCTTTAGATGACTTTCCTGTGCGAATAATCTGATCTAAATAGTGTACAGAGGTTGTAAGGATTTTAATTTTAAATTCTTCATTGTATCAACTGAACAATTCTTAATATGATTTAGCAAGAAGTTGAATCAGAAGACAAGAAGACAATACCCCTTGCATAGTTGGGAATACTATACATCATGAGTTCAGACTTGCCAAATCTATTGATATATTGTAGACCAAATACCCATGTTTCCTATTGTCTCAATACTAGTAATGTATCTGTTTCATTGTAAAGCATATTCTTTTACCTATTTAGCATGACTTGCAATTGCCATAATTTCTAAAGCTTTACAAGCTGCCTGCAATTTTAGTGCGCAAAAGTAGACAATTTCAATATTCTTTAAACATCACAGGAGTTATCTTAGCAACTACTGAACCAATACTAGGCTTGTTTGTACTCAATTGAATGCAATTGTTATGCTGAATCCGAATATAGTAAATTTTTAAAAAAACTTTGCAATTTTTGACATGTCGTCTGCACTCAACATCTGCGTGGAGAGGGTTAAAAAAACCACCAAATTGTTACTCTATTCTACAAATGAATATCATAACATGCACAGAACCATTTGGAAACACCTGCTACTTGGTAAATGACAAGCTCACAAGGGGATGAGATATATGCGTATGGACATCGTCAAACAAGGGCCTATGTGTGCGCTGCGGGTTTATGTTAGGAAATACGGCTTGAGAGGAAATCAACATAAGAAAGCGTTAACAGATTTGATCTGACACTGCATCACTGTCAATACCATAGTCATGGATACAGAACAACTCTTGTCTTTGATGTGTTCCAGGGTGGGGGAGGCAATCACATTGGGAAGTAGTGTGGGTGTGGGCCACCTTCAAGACCCGCCTTTCTAGGCCATTTTTTTTTGTTCTGGAGACCCTCCATTTAAAGCTCTTCTTCAGCTCAAGAGACCTCACTTTTTATTTCAAATCTGTTTTAGGTAATTTTCTTCAAAACAGGCTCCAAACCAGCCAATATTGAATATTTGTCAGATTCTCAGCCACAAAATTTGACAAAATTGGGTCACATTTGTAGTCCCAGAGGCCCAATGTCTTCAGATTTACAGTTCCTGAAACCCCACTTTGTTGGTCTGAAGCTCCGTTCCGGAACCCCAATTTTTGAAATCTAGGAGGCACATTAAAACTACCCCTAACTACTATGAGTACCTCCCCCTGGATGTGTTGTGTACTTTTTGGAAAAACTTGGATTGGACATAGGGAGGCAGGCCTCTTGAAGATGATCTCCCAGGAGGATTGGTTGCACGACAGCAACACTTGGTCCTTTTATACAGGCTTCTTTTTATGTAAGCTTAAGATCACAGATGGCAAAATTCAAAGTGACACTTGGCTCTTTTATATGGTGTTCTTTTATGTAAGCTTAAGATCACATATGGTAGAACTTATAGTGAAGATGATCTCCCAAGAGGAATACTTGTAAGAATCGGCTATTTGTTCAATGGGAGTTTCAGTGTTTTAAGATGATTGGGG
This sequence comes from Ophiopholis aculeata, assembly GCA_032273385.1. Classification (NCBI taxonomy): domain Eukaryota; kingdom Metazoa; phylum Echinodermata; class Ophiuroidea; order Amphilepidida; family Ophiactidae; genus Ophiopholis; species Ophiopholis aculeata. The sequence goes on along the minus strand of JAUMTS010125665.1, from coordinate 5,505 downwards.
AGATTTGTAACATGTGAATCATAAGCTTAAACATGTCGGACTGTATAACGAGATCACTATGTGTACAAATCTAAAGTGGAATGATTTATGTTTGATTCCTTGGCATTTCAGACAGGATATAGGACTGTCCAGATGATTGTTGAATATCAAGACAGGCTGTTTATGAATGTGAACTGAAATTATGTCTGATTCCGAACAGTTTATGATTAATACATTTTGTACTTGGTACTCAATCTGCTCGTCAAGGGAAGTGTAAAGCTAAGATCTGTGCATCTGACGTCAGCACCCTTGCGCTATTCAATGGTGAATGCAGACTTGGTTATATTTTGAGGCTGAGGTCGCCCAAGGGACAAACCACTTTAAGAAGTCAGGTATTCCATTCTCAAGTTTGTGTTGAAACATGCAGATGGCTGGAGGAACACCAAGTTCCTCCATGGATCTAAGACTTTCTATAAATGTGTGACTCCATTTTGAAACCCACATGCCCCTGTAGAAAAGTTTGTAAAAAGTCTTCAATATGGGGGGGGGGTGCGATCTTCAAACAGAATAGCTCATTAAACTAAGAGCCATCTTTCCTTTATTACATGGTGTTCTCTGGTTGCGCATCTGTGTGTCACACTTACCTGAAATATGTAATCAACTGTTGCTGAGTGATCATGACCAATACCAACATTTTTTGTGTGTGTTAGGTCAGCAGTGTGCAGCTCAAGGTCATGATCACTGCATACGACGCGAGAAAGAAATGGTAGCTTTTCACTTAACATGCAGCTATATTTGATATTCAGACACCCTCTGTGCACTATTTAGATTAAATACACCACAGAGGGTGTAGGAATTTCATGTGAAAGAGCCTGGTGAGCTATTCCATTTAAATATTACACTCCCCCTGTGGACAGCCTTTCTAAACTTTTCCACAGGGGTGTATTGATTTCAAATGGAGTAGCCATGAACAAAATTTACCTCTGACGTCCCAGTATTGATGGCACAAGTCTTGTTTGTGTTTGCCACAGGCGCTACAAAAGTTCCATTGCTCTTTCTTCTGTCTCGTATTGACGCAAATTTGGCGTGTTTGTCATAGATTGGTTCTGCCACCATTTCGTTAATGTAGTCTTTTGCCTTGACCTCGACGTACATCGTAATGAGGCCATCAGCCACGAGGTCGTGGAGAGAGTCAAACCTTTTTTCCGCCACATAGTACTGCCCGTCGAAGTATAACTTGAAGTTTTTGGTATTATTGAGAAGCCTGTTTTGATAATAATAATAGATAAATAAAGAGTTAAAAACAAACCATATAAGGTGATTTAGTACAAAGCAACACCAAATCTTTAAACTTGGGGCGGTCAATATATTTCCCCGACACATGAGTATCTGCACTCAAGCAAGAATTTAACAATATATTACGTAAGCTAATCATAACCTTTGACCATAACTATAGACGTGTTTGCCATAAACATATTTCATAAAAGTCAGTCATGCTTGAATGGAGATATGCAATGATTGCTGGGAAATTACGTCCCTCGTACATGAAAACCTCGACCATAATAATAAAACAGATTTATTCCAATGTATTCTTCATTTGGTCATCTTTGGTTATCTCAATAATAAGTAGCTATAAGTCTTGCCTATTTTGTGTCATATTTTAAAGTTATCACTATTTTGTCATTTTTGAAGGAATTTATCAACAGTACGCAACACGTCAAATTGTGTTGACGATTTAAAAGAAGACAGAATCTATAGTCTCATCTACATTGTCACACTCGCGTGACAGTCACTAATTAGTTTAGCAAATTGAAGCTTTACTTAAAAGGACATAATAAATATTGATTCCATTAAAGGATACAAATGCTTAAGTCAGGAGATGATACCACTGATGATAAAGTCAAAATATTACCGAAAGTTATCCCGGTAAATACGCTGGATCTTTGGATGTCTACAGCACCTGTTTGTGTTAATATGTGAGGCTCTTTCAATTACACTACTATTTTGTAAGAGGAAAGATGTGAATGATTGTGGTATTAAATTCCTTCCAAATCCTTCTAAATTAATATCATTTTGTCCTGTACATCGTTTTGGAGCAAGACATCAACAGCTGTTATAAGAGTTACGTTGGTATGACTTTTGAGAGTTTTTTTTGTAAGGGGAAAGATATGAATGATTGTGGTATTAAATTCTTTCCAAATCCTTCCAAATTAATGTCATTTTGTACTCTAAATTGTTTTGGAGGAAGACATGTCATCAGCAGCTGTTCAAATTTGTTATTTTAGTATGACTTTTGAGTTTGATCATCGAATATGTACCGAAGGAACTATTGCATAATCTTATTGGGTTATCAAACAGGTAACTCAATTTGGAATTCATACCACCACCCCTTTGTGTGTGAAGAGTTCGGAAATATGCCCTATTAAGTAAAAATGGTGTGTCTACACTGTTGAACATAAGGAGATACTTTATTTGAACTCTGAAAAAAAAAACCTGAAAAAAAACCCTGAACCAACAGCAGACTACTTATATTCAGAATTGCCCCTTCTTTTAATTGTCCAATAGGCTCACTCATGTGAATAACACTATCCCTCTGAAAAATAATATTTCATAGAAGGTGTTTGGAATTCTCAAAGAGCCCAATAACTTGATGCTCCCAATAAGAACTGGCCCCTTCCATTTAACTTGCATTATGTGATCGTCAGTAATTTCCCAAAGCCTCACATCCTCACATGCATCCTATCTTTATCAAGACACCGTATTACCCATAATCCCTTCTTTCCTCTTCACCTGACAGAGAATGTCACAACCCGTGTCCTAAGTATAAACGTTCCTGCTAGCACCAACTGTTAATAGTCACTTACCAATACCAGATATCGATTACCAGGAAGTACTTAAGTAGAGGAATAACAGCAACGGGTCTTTATGTTCTTAGTGTTACTTAATGACATCCTTTTTTATCAATTATCACCAAATGACCCCCACTCCAAAGTTTGTCTCGTCACCAAAAGACTATGACCTGCCCCCACCCCCACTCCATAAACCTAAACAAATTTAACATGCATGTTCTCATAAGGGTGAACAAAATTTCCACAAATCATAAATTTCCCAAATTCACCTTATAATTTATGACACTTTTCCAAGTTGTTCTCTGTACTGTGCCACAACAAAGTCAATTTTGATGGTCTCTCATAGACCATCTCTTTGAGGGGTTCATCACTTTCAGAGTGAAAGCCATTAGCTTTTTAAAAGAGATTCAAGACCATTTGAAAGTTTAGTGGTCAATGCGAGTTTGGATACTTTTTTTAAACTAATTTATTTGCCCGCTTTTCTCTTTCAATACTATTTCATGACTACAATCATAACATTTTTACAAGGAATTTGAAATCTAACCAATTTACAGCTATTGATTATTTACTAAAAAGTGGTACATTGTATAACAATAAATAGTTTTTTAAACTTCAATCAAGCATTAGAAGTGGCAATCACGATTGGAACTTTGAACCTCTGCTCTTTAATTAGTGCGGTGTTCTTCCAACTGAACTAATTAGTCGGATGGTGAAAAGCTAATATTTCCACAGAAACTGCTCATTAGTTCCCCATCTGCTCATTAGCTCACAATTAAGAGCTTTGTAATATTAAAGCAGGGGTCCCAAGTTCAAGTTCTGAACGGTCAGAGAATAAGTTATTATTATATATTTACACATAAGCTTTAAGCTCCATTTCTACGCAAAAGTGATAATTTTATCGCTCACTAGCACTGCCTTTACTCAGAAAAGTGAAAATCATCACAAGACTGAAGCGTTCAACAGATGCACAAGATGTCAGAACCATTTGGACAAGATGGGGTACTTACAGTGCAGATAAGAAATGGTTTACCGGGACTGCAGCTCAAATAAAAAGTGCACTGCCTGTATTCTGAACTTCAACAAGCTCAACTTTAATAGTATGTCAGTATTTGTTGTTGGTAGGATTGTAGAAATTATTTAAGCACCATTTCAGGAAACATTTCTATTCTAGATGCCAGTCCAAATCTTGTTTGACGTCAATAATTACGGGGTATGTGTCCAGTGCTATTTTATGACACTTCAAAGCCTTTGTCCATTTTTGCAACAACTTCTATATAAACATATAAAAGTGGAAAAAGAAACCCAAAGGGTCCAGGTTTCAATTCCCCCTTTCGGCCAGGATTTTTTTCAGTAGAAATCTCGGCTTGAATTGGTTATGTCTGATGTTCTAAATGTTTTAAGTTTTTGTTTTTCCTTAATTTGGACACTGTTTAATATCCTCAATCATAAACAAATGTTTTGGATTTTTACGAAACACAACAACCTCACATTCTGGGCCTTACATCTAGAAAAAAAATTGTATAAGACTTTTAAGATTTACATTATACGCCCAGGTTTCTGCGCTGTATGTTTTGTACTTAGGCATTAGTTCGGAGTTTCCTATTGCGTTTTTTTGCTGAGTGATGAGGCGACTATTTCATTTGTTATTATTTATTATTCTTGAAGTTGCTAAAACTTTCTACAATGGTGGTTTGAACATACAAAATTGAATTATTTTGGCAATCTTGACATTTTGGCGCGGGTGTAAAAAAGTGATGCGGGCGGGTAACAGGAAACTCGTAATCGACTTTCATGGGCATTATATGCACAAACTTAACTTTTTGAGCTCTGTGACTAGCTTGATCACATTCACGTTATTGCTCATAGCTATAGCTCATTATTGAGATTTGATGAAAAATATTTATTTCTCCAAAGTTTAAGAAAAGTAAGATAAGATCAAAAGATAAGATCAGAATTTGAAATCTCATTTTTGATTTTCAAGTAACTAAGGAAATTTGAAAATGACGTAGAAGTCTGCAAACTCACTTACAATTGAAATAAATTTCAATTTTTATGTAAGTGGATCAAACATGGGAAATAAGTGTCATTTTGTTGAAATTCCTGAACTTGATTCTACTTAAAAACATAATTTGCTCAGATGTACGCCTTAAAAATCAAATTTACAGTTGAAATATATTTTAGGTAAGTGGATCAAACATGGGAAATATGTGTCATTTTCTCTAAATTTCTGTACTTACAAGCACAATTTGCTCAACTGTAGTCTGTGACTATGTTGATGTGAAGCTTACATTTCTGTTAACATCAGCGCCAGCCATCAGCGACAAAATGGTTATGATGTTTGTGTGAAATGTGACAAAGTACCACAACAAAATGAGTGTAAAGTCAAAAATTCTTGTTTTGAAACACAGATCTATGTTATATTAAAATGTGATTGTCTTAGAACAAACATTCCTCACATGTTTAGTTGCATTTTCAAGCTAATATTTCATACACATTGATGGAATCAAAATCAATTTTACAAAAAAGGTGTCGGTAGTACTTTCTACTCATGTTTGAGATGCCACGTCACAAATAGACTTGCATACGTCCACCATTTTTTCTTTCAACTAACAGTATCTTTGCCCTGTATACATTTCTAGTTACAGTAACTTTACCCTATACCCTATACATTACCTAA
>JAUMTS010125554.1:0-10087 GCA_032273385.1 Ophiopholis aculeata | reverse complement strand
GCAGCAAAAATATTGCAACTATACGCAACCTCCTCCATGTCAACCGGACTATTGTACACTTTGTACTTAAAAACTTGGGGTTGTTTTCACTGTTCATCCTTTTACCCACAACCATATATTTCACTAATAATGTACTAGTCACTTAAATAAAGCAAGCAACAGACAGAAAATGTATTCTCCTCATCGCCATTTTGAGATCAAAGCAAGATTGCAGGGTGCAACTGCCACTCGCGTCGAAGCGCAAGGCTCAAATTCCAAGAGCTAGCTTTGGCATCTTGCCACCCAACCCTCACTTTTATTTAAAAATGGCCAGAGTGAATAATCTATTGCAACATCGGCAAATCTATTTTTTTTAAAAACATATTATGAATGTTACTCTTCACTCTAAATAAAACAGCATTTGCAAAATCAGGAAATTAATTTCTGTACAATTTTATTTGTTTCATAATATTTGTCATATCTACTACATTCACAATGATTACAGTCACTACAGTAATTCTCTCTATTCGATCTCACAAGTTGAGCAATGCCCGTTGAGCCACAAATTTATAGGGGAAGTACACATAAAATGCATACTATTGCATATTTCCGTAAGTATTCCCTTTGATATGTTACACCAGAGACAATGCCTATACCAATGTCTCTGGTTAAACTAGGATAAAAACATTTATGGGATCATAAAACAATACAGTTTTGATTAACCCCAAAATGAATTAATCACACAATTAACTAGTCTTGTGTAATGTATTGCATGAAAGTTTGAGTGTATCAATATTTCATAGACATTTCCACAGAAGACCAATTCAGTGATGTCTTTCTATACAACACCACATTGTTGTGTTCCTTGATCAAATCAAAGGGGACACTTATCTGGTATGCATTGACATAAAATGGCCCACACTGACAACACAATGGTCTCAAATATAATAGTTCACACATTTAAAATTGTATATATCAATTACCTCCAAGGGGAAAAATACCCTTATCTTCATATACAAACAGCGACATTCATCAATGAAAAAAAATTGTGGTCACAATTGTTGATGCCAACTTTGTATACAAAATAGATAATATGATAGTAAGCACAACACGTACACACATATTTATGGTAGAAACCTCCAGGAATTATATAGTGGGAGATGATTGTGCATGCAACAAATGGCACCTAGTTGGGCATTTCAATAAACTTCCCTGGCAACCTGAACCTATTCATGAAGCTGTGAGGACCATGCAAAACCATTTTGGTGTGACTGAAGTACTCAAAATTTAGGAGCAGAGAGTTTTCACAATGCCCAAGCTGCCATATTGGTATCCTTTTTGCAAACACCAGTAAACTGAAAGGGTATCAACATAGCAGTAAATAAGAATCAAAGTCACATAAAAAACCTTCTCCTAAAATTGTTGGCATGCACTATTTTGGGAAGTTTGAATAAGAGCAGACCGGCAAATAATTGACTTCTGTGCATGTCATGAACTTGGCAGACTTTGTAAGTTTGTCTTAATGTGAATCTCCCTATAGTATTACAACACAAGGCTATCCATTACTAGCAAAACTTGAAGCATAAAAATATCAAAAGTATAGTACATTGCAAGTTGGCTGTCTTGTTCCAATGCAAAGTGACGGGAAGAATGTGGTGGTTTTGTCGTAAGTGAGTTGTTACTATCCACATCTTCAAAAATTGGAAGCATGCCTATTCTCCATTATCAATATCAGATAATTGATATGACGTACTTCAAAATATAACTGTTGATGATACACAATTAGCACACATAATCTGTATTATAAAAGAGTAGCTAACGACCTCCGCGTACTTTGTGAATTCATACAGTCGGAGCCATGGATCCAGATTTGTATGTGTGTGCACATGGACAACATAACATGATCAAGGGGGAAATGAGTCGCATGTCGGCATTTTTTGATTTCAATTCTTTATCATAAGCTAATTGGTCATTAAAAATGCTACACTTTGATCCAAATCCCATCACAATCGTCCCATCACAATCAGACATCCGATACCAAAAATATGACAATTCTTTGATTTTCCTGAACAAAGAAATACATAATTGATCACCTTTATTGCCTTGTAACTCAAATCAATATAAGCGACATATGACTCGATCCCCTTGATCATGTCACATATATATCAAATGTATACAAGCACTGTATATCAACAATGACAATCAGCGCTACACTTCTGATAAAATAATGCATGAACAATCATAGCATAAAAGTTACCATTATGATCTCACTCTCAATTATTAAGCATTTACCGACTAGGTGTGGTGCTAGAACACAGCCTCTCCAAAGACTTAGGTTAAGACTTAGCTTAGGATAATGCGCAGTGTGCCATAGTCTTTGGAGAGACAAACATGATTGTGGATCATCCTACCAATAAGCATGAGTCTTGGTCTCTTTTGACACAGTTGTACCATAAACATTACAATCATGTGGACAATATGGGCCAGCTCAAGAGGCAAAACAATAAATAAGACTACACACACATATGCATAACATAATAATTAACTTTAAAAAACTCAACAAAAACAAAATATGAATGGAAAAGATGGAAACATTTGATGCTGCAGCAAACTAAAAGACAAAACAAAACAACACACATGATACCACAGCTATTTAGCAACTTGTTCAAAGTTCATTATATATCTCCACTTCATCCCCAAATAAGGGCCTTAATTTGTTCAAATACCTTGCAAGGTTGGGACAAAAAAAGTAGCAGGGCTGACATACGGGATTACACTACATAACATTTGTTTATATTCATTCATTCTTAGATTTCCTTACTTTACACAAGTGATTTGTATGCTTTGATTTGGGAGTCAGTTCAGTGTCAAAACCCTATTTCAGTTTGTGCACGATTTGAACTATGAAAATGAAGCTTTCAGGATTAAGCTTGAGCGTGGTTTGTAATTTTATCACTGTTGGGTTAAGTTCAAGACCCAGCCACGCATGAGCAAAATACTGTGTGTAGACTGCAGTTTCCTGACAAAGTGACAAGCATGTAATCCACCATATGCCAGAGTGTGTGATAATCTTTAAAATATGTCAATTGATAATAATCCTTACTTTGCACATTTCCCTAAACACAATGTTTAAAGTCATTGTGTAAGAACATGCGAGGCTATGCATGTGGATTGAATATGCGCACAGGCTATTTTCTCAGTAATCCATTAGAGATGCTACGACAGCCAACATGCACTTTATTCATATGCACGTTCCCAGGCATAAAACAATGTGTGCATGTGTACTATTGATTTGCATACAAGCATCTGTGTTAAGTATGCAAGCCATATACACACAAAAGAAAAGAAAGAATATTCACTTTCAGAACTAGCAGTAACACCCCTAACTAAATCTGACTTGTAACTTAATAAAGTCTTTTCACCAACTCTTTTCTCAGCAGTACAAACGGATTTCAATCATTGCTGAACCTCGGAAATCCTTTTGCACAGCAAAGATGCATTCAAACTTCTTCACTAACCATCTGTTGACGCAGGTCTTTTGCCATGGCTAACTTGCATTGCGTGCGCAAATATTTGAAATTCACCAAGTTGTTGAGAAAGACAAGCTCAGCAAACGACTAGTAATGAAATTTTGGATTGAACCATTTGCGTGCTGGTCACTTGACATAAGCAAACTTGTTAAGGACAGCCATTGATGTATTGTATCCAATCATGAATAAAATGCACAGTAACCTAGCATTATATAAATTGGTTACAAGTAACATTCCTAGTAACAATGGAGTGTATGTTACAATAGCAACGTTTTTCAAGTAAAACTAGGTGTGTGTGCCTAAGTTTATATTATTTCGTTACCATGCAATGCGTCTTCAATGTCGCACATGCAATGCAAGCATATACACTAGTGTGCAAATACATACACATAATGGCATCACGTCCAATCTTCAAATAAGATCAAGATAAATAAACTCTTATAATAGATACCAACCCCAGTAATTTGAGCAGCACACTATCAGTATCATTGACACTATATCAAATTGACAAGCTGTTACATTGAAATCTTAAGGGTGACTTATACTTTCATAAATCCTTAAAAAAGAGTGCATATCTACTTGATTACTGTCTTTACATATTTAAAAAAATTATAGGTATCCAAATACAGTAATTCACAAGTACAACTGTCTGTGGCTTTTTGCATCATCATCCATCTGAAAAACACAAAACCCTTACCAAATTTATGAAGTCTTAATCTTCTCCAATTCGGATGAGTGAAATTTCATCTGATCTGGTGTCTAAAACATCCTTTGCATAATTCACCAGTCATTGGACATGGTTTCACTTTCGGTCAAAAAGGCGTCTCCCAATGCAAGCCCGCGTCATGATGGAGCTGTTAAAGTCACGCAACAAAGCGCACGCGAGAGTAAACATGGCCAAATAAATAATGCAGTGCACATGGAGAAACACTTTTTGACCAGAAGTGACATCACAATCCATTATGATCTCGGGATACACTTTAGGTACAGATTTCTGGAGGAAATTGTCCATATCCATTAACTTTCACAGTAACTGCTTCTTACCTATGAATTTGAGCTGCAAAGGTTTTACTCATGTACATATTGGTCATACTTGTGATGACAACACAAATGTTTCAAATGCATTAAAATATGCAGCGACATCATGTCCAAACTCAAAAGTCAAAACCAAAAACAATCTTCATATTCTACAGGTGTGTTGATTTTTAAAGGAATTGGTCATGGTACACTTTTGTACTACCACGCAGTTAGGTTAAAATAACCAAAATGTATCTGTTGTTATTTAATGAGTTAAAATTGACTTGCACACTGATAACTCTCACAATAGCGCTTTTACTTGAAAGCACCCCTCAGCCCTAAAACAGATTACAGTTGTGCAGGGCAACTAAAGCAAATACTTGCACAGAAAGTAATGTAAAATTCTTAACCAATTCATTCAATATAACATGCCAGAGCCATAAATTCATTTTTTTCCCAATTCCAATTCATAATAAATTAATAATTGATAAATAGAATGATTGTTTCGTTGCAACATTTTATTTTACTGAGTTTAATTTCTCAAATTATTATAATCAGTTTATCTATTCTAAAATCCACAAAGTTAGAGATGAGCAGGTTGCAGGAAAAATTAATAACAGGCATAGGAAAAAAGAACGCAAAAGTTTTACTTCCATTATCTGAAGAAATGGAACTAAATCTTTGTGCACTTACCCTCCAGAATATATTTTGTTCAAAGTAATAAACCGCTTTTTAAACCACCTTGCTAAAAAACAAGAATCTATATTATGAACCAAGTTTCTTCTTTTTCTCAAAGCAAATTGAAAATAAAGGCATGGGCTTTTGCACTGGACAGGGTACCTCCAAAGTAATTTCTGTCTTTGATGGGTCATAATTTATATAACACTGAGAAAATCACACAAATTAATACGCAATGAAAACTGATGATCATTTTTTACTCAACTTGGTATACTTGACTGATTCACTTGTTACGAATATAAGAACGTGTCTCAAACAAAGTGTAAATTTATATTCTATCAGGTGCTCTTCAAATCATGATCCATCAAAGACTCAATATATTCTGGGGATACCCTGTATAATTTGTATACCTCTGCAATTAAAGAATACAGGCAACATAATAGAGATTTCAAAGATTATTGTTAACCACATTAATTGTTATGGAAGTCCCAACATTAGAAGTTTAAAAGTGCAACTTTGGTGATTGATTACTGTCCATTGGTGTAGGCCCAAGTGCCATGTGCATACTATTGACTAACCATGTCATTCATCATACCAACATATCTGGTTGACATCTCGTGAGCAGAATGCATGGAATGTCACTTCTGGTCAAAAAGGCATCTCTCAATGCACACCTGTGTTATGATGGTGTCATTAAAGTCATGCAACAAAATGCACGCAAGAGTAAACAAGGCGCAATCGATAATGTGACGCACATGGAGAAATGCCTTTTGACCAGTAGTGACGTCACATCCATTCTGATCTCGAGATACACTTTATGTGGGTAATGACTCGTGCAGGTATGCAGAAAAACAAAATACCTGGCTGGTACATGTTGCTTAATTTTGTCTAAAGTGAATTTCACAAACACTTGCAATGTGTTACAGATTCATCATAGCCCATACAGTTATTCAAGTAATCTGCAACTCATAAGCCACGATAGGTCTGTGAAATCCACTGAAATACGGCTAATTCAAAATAATTATGTACTACGATACTTGAATTTGCGCGACAAGGCCTCAGAGACATTAGTGTGCCAACACCTTTTGTGCAGGAGATATACTTGGCAAAGTTACATGATATACTTGGCAAAGTTACATGTTTATAAACAAACATTTAATGCTTCAGCATATTGTATAGACACATTTCAGGTTGATAAAAGTTATGTGTGCAATATCTTTATGCTCAGCTTTGCGAAACTTGTTCTTATAATCCATGAAATTTTCCCAACAATACAAGGCATGTATGTTTCTCAGGTTTTAAATATTTCACTCCCTTAATCTCACTCCCTTCGAACATGCTGCACAGTAGAAATAGGCTGATATAAACCAATCATTGCAATGCTAAATAGGAGATTATACAGGTACACAAAGTACTAGACTTCGAATCTATAATACCCATATTGCCCAGTTGCTACAATCTGTGCCAAAATAATTTATACCCATCAGTTCAGTTGAATTCTTGAATGGAGATCAGTTAAACATTTCAACTTATTATGCACCTAAAATTCAACATAAATTTAATAAGCTATTGATATTTGGCAATACAGTATTAATTCTAGGTGTGTTTGGTATTGATGTTAGATGAGAAGTCCTTTCATAGATCCTGAAAACTAATGGGTACTGACTATTTTGGAACACTTTGCATTTGGCTCTTGCAGGTTGAATCCACACATCATCTTTGACAGAAATGTTGAAATACCACCACAAAAGATGACTAAATTTAGTAATTTCTGAACTGACTATTTTCATGTAAGGAAAGGATAGAAAATACAAAGTTCAATATTTGCTGTGAATTTAACAAAACCTAAAACATTTCCCAAGTTTAATCAAACCATTTATGTCTGTGAGTTTGTGTTGATCTCAGTCACGCAAAAATTAAAATTCCATTCAATTCTATGGAACAGAACAAATCGCAATCTCCCTATTGATTGAAATGAAGAATGGCAATGAAAATATTCCTCCAAAGTGAGTGCTAGTTTCAACTGGAATAGCCCCATACAAAGTAGTCATGCATCTCATCACTGTATAAACAAGCTAGTTGTAACAATACCAAATAGATTGCACTGTTATTACACATGTAAATTGGTCTTTATTTGGCATGTATACATATGGGGGGAGTATATTCCAAAAATAGAACACACTCCCTCTGGATTGACAAAGCCTCAACCCTGGTACTGTAAAATATGGTTGATATAATCTCACAAGATGACATGTACTCACATTTAGATATTATCATGTATATGAAAAAAATAATAATCATAATATCCACTATAAACTGTCACATTTAAATGGTAATTATTTTATATTTTTCAATATTTTGCACTTTTTTATCAAAAAATGGATACAAATAGGTTTACTGATTGTTTACTACTCGCATGTATTAACAAACCTCTAAAGAGTGCACCCTCACATTTATGAAGTGATCATCAAATACAACATGAAGAAAAAAAAAGGAGTAGTGTATCTTGTGATACGTTAATGTGTAATACAGTCTGACCCAAAAAGAGAGTGGAACTGACATCAATACGTATTTTGAAATACTCGCGCGAGTAAACAAGATGATGTGCGCGTATAATGTAAAGACGCGTTTTGACGTCAGGTCCACTCTCTATTCAGGTCAAACTGTAATGAGTGCGTGTAAAAATGCATACTGTCAGTTTTTCATTACCAAAGTACCATGTTAAAGTTTCCCCGTTGATTATCTCATTTGTTGAGGATGTTTCAACAAAAATCTGATAAAAAGCACAAGCAGAAGTTGCTGGTATCAATCAACAATCGGTAAAAAAAAAAAAAATTTCACAGATGGTACAGCCTTAAACAGAATATTACAGTATCTATCATTGTGTATGATATATATTTCAAAGAGAGTATACTAAAATAAAATGTTTAAAGCTTAAACTGCCTTGTGGAAGATGTAAAAACCATACCATCCTATTGAACTGTTGATCAGTGCTCTCCATTTTACAAATGCAGAATCATTTATTTTTGGATACTGTATTTTGATATGACCTGATTTATAAAAAAACACATCAGACCAAGCAACATTTGGTGTTTGTATCTAGTGTAGATACTGTGTGATTTGCACTTGGGAAGGTAAAACACAAATCCAACTTCACACTTTTATACACCTCGGCAGGTCGCTATTGCTGGGGTGCATCTACTTGAGACCACCCTAACTGATGCGCACTCGGTGTGAATTTCAAATTGAATTCAATCACACATTCTCAAGCTTTAATCCAGATTACGATATTGATTTACAAAGCTTGACATGTACCAATCGGGTACTTGAAGCACCTTTCAGGTATGACCCAAGCTATGGGCATTTAAATCCGAACCATGACTTGGGTGAACAGAATCATCTATAACTAGCCATACTTACACGTCTATAACTAGCCATACTTACAGGTATTAATGCTGCGTTGATATAGTCTGTCTTTGATAAATCTGACTTTGATTTAAGAATTGGTCTCACACTGTCACCTAATAAACACAAAAGAATAATGGGTTACCATGGACATAATGAAACAAGGATATCTTTCTAATCTTTACTAAAAAGATGGTGTCATAAAGCTGGATTTATACTCAAAACGCAAGCAAACGCAAGCAAGTTGAAACACTGATCATGTGGACGCCAACCAAAAGAAAACAACAGGAAATGCTCTGAAAGTTACAATTTTCAAGTGTGCATGTAGAAATGCATCTCAAAGCACTTTGCATTTGGAGTATATCCAGCGTAACACTATAACTCTATAACCCCTAACCCTTATCCCAACCGAAGTGCACAGGTCATAGCGCCCTGTTTCCATCTTAACATGCGCAATCATGTATTCTGTCCCTGAAGATGAGCATAGAAAATAATCCATGTCCTTACTCAAGTTAACCAAGCAGACTCTCTATCAATTATGGCGTCAACAGGCACTGGCACTAAGTTCGGGCTCAGTGGTATTTTCAACACTACTTTCTACTTTTGGGCTCAGTGGTATTTTCAACACTACTTTCTACTTTCGGGCTCAGTGGTATTTTCAACACTACTTTCGGGCTCAGTGGTATTTTCAACACTACTTTCGGGATCAGTTGTATTTTCAACACTACCTTCGGGCTCAGTGGTATTTTCAACACTACTTTCGGGCTAAGGGGTATTTTTAACACTTTTTTCAGGATCAGTGGTATTTTCAACACTACTTTCGGGCACAGTGGTATTTTCAACACTACTTTCGGGATAAGGGGTATTTTTAGCACTACTTTCGGGATCAGTGGTATTTTTAGAACTAACAAACAGAAAAGTGATTCGGCTGCAAGTTTAGTTTACTAACTCGCTGCTCGTGCTTTGCACTCTTATCTCCCGAGGGCCACAAACTGCGGCTACACAGCAACAGGCTACAACTTGCCTTATACCAACTTTATGTTTGTGAAAGTTTATCTGTGTTGGTGAAATTATAATTAAAATCTTTACACTTTTGATCTCAAAAACAAAATTTTCCATACCTCAGAATTTTCAGACAATGCTTTGTCTTTTGTCAACGAGAGTGAGTTTATCTTAGGTTTAGACAAGTTTAGGTCCACTATCAACTAAACTATAATGACAGCCAGTCACTTACTCAATTACAAGAGCAAAATTGCATGGCATTGTGTGCATGGGTTGCAAAAAGCCTTTGATTTTATTGATATGACGATATGGAGGTATTTATAGAGGCATATCAATTTTACATTGCCAGTAAAAGTAAGACTTTCAATTTTGCCAAAGTGTCAGCAAATACAGCAAGTAATTTCCCATTTGTGAAATTAAGTTTCCTCATACTGTATGTTTTAAAGAACATTCTGCTTTACTTGAGTGTCTTGTTT
>JAUMTS010125553.1:0-16004 GCA_032273385.1 Ophiopholis aculeata | reverse complement strand
CCCCCCCCCCCCGCCCCCCCCCCCCCCCCAAAATGAAAATGAACGAATCAAAAAGAAAAAGACAACAATACTTATATGATATTAAATTGGTACCCAGGAAATATTCGACACTAAGGATAGCTCCGGCATTTGCCACTATTTTCCACAGTAGCAGATGGAGAGGTGGGGAGGGGAGGATATGTAGGCCGTTGTTTATCATAACAGGTCAGGTTTGCTTTTATCAGAATCAAAATTATATTTGATCAATATACCAGTTAATACATTCGTCCAGGATATAATGAGCTGTATTCAGTAAAAATCTGTGCCTAATCGAAAGACATTGCTGAGTTTAAAGGTTTGGTAGGGGTCGTCAGGGGCAAAGTAGATGCAAATTTGCTTAGGAATATTCTATAAATACCACATTTAGTCGGAACCACTGACCTAAATGTAGTAAATCGCAGAGTCAAAGGGCAGGTAGGGGTCACCCAAAGTTAAATATAGATTAAAATGTATATTTGATCAATATTAAACCTTTGTCCAGGTAATAATGAGCTGCTTTCAGTAACAGGTATTATTTAGCAAAACTGAAACTGGTAACTACGGTATATATTTTGATTCATTATCCTCTTTAATACCCTAGTCCAGGAAACCATAAACTATATTAAGATACACTAACTTGTTTTATTTCAGAAAACCGAAACTTAAAGTTGTGAAATGAATGCATTTGTTTTTCATAATATTGCACAAGCCCAAAATCACCATAAATGGCAGGAACCTGGTTTTCGATAACGTCCTGATCAAGGAAATATGGTTTTATGTAGCATTTGATTTGTGGTTTTATAGTATAAAATTGTAATGCACCATATTAAACTTGATGAGATTTTTATTTTTCATCGATATATATATAATACTATATCGTTATATCTGTTACAAAACAGGAAATACTAGAAATGTAATGTTTGGTACCTAATTGCAGTATCTTTGAATTGTTATTGTTGATAAATTGATGAAATGTTCAAGTTTGAAACCATTTGATATAATTATTACAAATGGCCATCTATCAGACTTGCAGTGTGGGTACGGATCAATGGTACGTGTACGGATCCGAGCCCATGTGTACGGGTACGGGTCTGAGTCCGGCATTTGATAAAGTTGTCTACCAAAATGTATCGATTAAGGGTAGTTTGTCTAAAGCACTCCCTGTATTCTTGGCCCATTGTTATTTATTAAATTCATTATGTCTGAGGTGATCAAAAATGGTACAATATCTATGTACGCAGATGACACTACTCTATTTGTTAATGGTATTAGTCCTCATGAGATGTCAGAGAAATTAACATCTGATTTGAAACCTATTGTCTCATGGTTACCCAATAATTAATTATTTCTGAACACTGACAAGACACATGTTAGGTTAATCAGCACTGGTGCTAAGTTCAGGAATATTGCTGATGCTGAGTTTCCGTCATTATTGACGGCAAAAAACTCGGTAAAGTGACTAAAGCGAAATGATCGGGAGTTGTTATAGACAATGAATTAAGGTGGCAAAAAACAAGTTGATAAAGTGACCTCAAATTTGTTTTGTAAAATTGCATTGATAAGATGCCTTAAACCATACCTAGAGGTAAGCACATTTAATATTTTGTTTAAAGCTATTATTGAACATCTGTTTGATTATGTAGTATTGCATGGTATGGCCGCTTTAGAGTTTATTGCACTAAACTTGATGTTTGACATAAACCGTGTGCCAGAGTTATATTAGGAGTCAACTATTTCACCTCATCTGACTTAAAATGCTTTACTTGGAACGTCTTCAAAATCGAAATGAATACTTTAAAGCAATTATGATATATAAAGCTTTAAATGACTTTGCGCCTGAGTGTTTTTCAATTGTTCTAATATGACTACAAATGCAAAAGCCCAAACAAAGAATGGCGGCCAATGTAGTTCTGAATTTAGAAATACTTTTATTTATTTTTGGGATATGGTCTGGACCAGACATGTGAAACTTAACCTTGCATAACTGCAAATACGACTTCAACCAACACATTAACTTTTTTACAGATCGGTCTACTTGGTCGCTGACTCATTTAAAGTGACCTTAAAAGTCCTGCAACATTTAAGCAGCAAAGGACTTTTTTTAACTGGCCTGGTACGTACAATTCAGGATATACTTTTCAAAGAACTTAAGTGGTCCTTATAGATATAGAAAGCGACCTACTGAAACTTAACATCTGACTTCTGTATCAGGTCATAATAATAATACACTAGAGCCGAGTCCGAGAGGGGATCAGAGTCTGCTATACATTTTGTTTTGGAGGGTGTTTCTCGCTTGGGACATCGACTATACCAAGTTTCTGGTCTAAAAACCATGCGAAACACCAAAAAGAGTAAACATTCAGACGCTGGACCCCTCGCGAATCTGGCTACGCCATACACTAACCACCATGACCCCCTCACCTCACTCCAATTAGCCTAACATACCTTTGGGTGGGTGGGTGGGATATTTATGTGTCACTTCGATCTGCTCCAGCCGAAAAGTGGCATATTGTGCCACGTAGAGTGCACACATCCTCGAGAGAGGGCGGCAGCACCCGAATAAGCAAAGATATCATCTCGCCGGAGAGCAGATATATACAACACAGCCGGATTGGCTGCATATGGGTGGGCGTGAGCCTACCGCAGTATCATACCTATCAAAGATGACAAAACTGATGTCCGAACTCTGGAATTTGTATTTCAGCCCCAATACTCCCACTAGAAAATACAGAAAAAATGGGGGGTGGGAACCTGAAAGTGCAAATCTATTAGAACAAATGCGTGCTTGATTAGATGAATCTAATACAATCCGTACCCATGTTTAATTATGTTTCGGCAACTCACAATCGACTGACAAGGCAGGCGACTGCTGGTCAGTAAACCTTGCAATGGAAATTACATTCACCTGTTTAAATCCTCTTTTGCATACACTGGTGTTACATGGTGGAATATTATTGATGTTAAGCTAAGAAATCCAATTAATGTGCAACTTTTTAAACAAAGGTACGAACGTATATATTATAAACATTATAATGCATTGTAAATAATTTGAATTTTAACGAATGATATGTTTTCTTATGGTATATAGTTTCTTCTTTTTTATAATTTACTGTTCTTTTACCTCGCTCTTATTTGAATAATACATGAATGTTTAATTTGACTGAAGTTTTATGGCTGTATAATATAACTATTGTGTAAACGTTTTAAGTATGTATATTATAGTTACAATTATGTGTTGTAATTGATTGTAGGGCCCTGTGTAAGACCAGCCTATGGGTTGAATCAGGCTACCCTGGGTAAAGAATATAATAAATTAATAAATAAAAGTTACGTTTGGGCGATATGAGTAAAAACTTGCCTAGTTATGGTTACCATGATTATACTTACACAGTAAATAACAAGCAACTCCGATACAAAAATGCTTTGTATATCAACATGGTTTGACTGAATTAACTAAGATTTAAAATCGTTCCTATCTTATATAAGGAATTTTCTAATTTTATATAGCAGCAGTATATTTCTCTGGTGTTATATTTAACTGCTTAATTCATTGTTCAATTTATTAGGGTTGATACACAATACAGAATACCTTCCCCGACTGGCGATATAAAACAATTATTTCGTTTTTGGACTACAAAATGTGACTGATTTTGTATCGTGTGTTTTTAGTTGAAATGGTAGACGTAACGCAAGCGATAACATAAGCGTATCAAAAATAACTTGTATCACGCTTACACTTCTATTCCTCCCTCTATTTAACATTAGCTACACAGAAAAAAATAAGTGAGTCATTTGACTCATTTGAGCCAAAACGAGTCAGTACACGGACAAAATGACTCAAAAATGAGTGGAAATGAGTCTTTTTGTCCGTGTACTGACTCACTTTGGCTCAAATGAGTTAAATTACTCACTTATTTTTTTCTGTGTAGTTAATCACTTACCTGGGAACATCTAGGTAAGGATTGCAGCATGCGAAAAAACCAAAACCTGTGGGATAATATATTTATGCACTGCAACAGCTCTAATGTGAAAAAGTATATTCAAAATATTTAGAGTACTAACTTGATTCTTATCATTAATTCCATCATGTACTAGGTTATTTGATAAATGCTGACATTTGTATGCTGTGAAACTTTCTGATTTTATAACCAACAATTTACCGGTCCATATCCATGTTATTTTAATGCCCTAGTTTGACTACCTATAACAAAAGCAACCGGTTTCACAATTGTTTAGAAATAAACATCAACGCATTGCTTTAAACTCACACGTGTACAATAACTTTCCCCTCAAATTGATTGAAATCGTTAAATGGATAGGAAACCAATGTTTGCGTCGACAAATTATATGATTTTATTAAACACTCGATATCTGCCGGCGTAAAAATATTAATTGTCTCTCTATGTACATATTGTTATACCGTTATATAACAGGCGTAGCTTCGTTTGTGATAAAACTGCCTTGATTGTAACTCGCAGGACTAGCACTAGACTTGTTCTAGTTAATATCTACCGCATTTTGGTATGGATTTATAATCATCGGTTTTGTACAGATGCATTTGTATCAAATATATTCATATGTTATTGGTTATGCATACCAGCGGTTTCCGCATGAGATCCCCTAAGACACATTGGACAGCTGTATGTGAGATGCCACTTAATTTGATTTGATGCGTCCTAACCGACTAAATAATGGTTGGTTTGGAAACACAATTGTAATTATGTTACCAAAGGTAGGCAACATTATATTCTATTCAACATAAGACACTTCAAACATACCAGTTTTAAAATGTTAATGTCTACTGCATGACAAAGATGACGTGTTTTAATGTCTGCGTGTTTTTTCACTAGCATTAGTACTTATTCAAAACTTTAAAATCAAATTAATTTAATTAGCGTTATTAGTTGAAAAAATATCCTTGATATTAAAACGGAGGTTCCACTATATATTGTATCTATAATACCTGGGATATTTATTCTGAATATATCCAATCAATTCATTATTAGGGCAACAAACACAGCTGTGAAATTATGTAGTAATATCATCATTTGATTAATTATTTATTTACTAATTATATATGATATTTTAATGGACGGTAGGACCAGTCTTCCTAACTTTGTTAACAGATATATACTTTAAATACAGTTATAACGATAATCAAAGGTTATAAAATTGTTTTCCAGGCAGATATTATAATTGTATTTCTGGAATTTCAAATCGTTTTCAATCTCATTTTAATGTAAAATATGAACAGTCTGTCCGACTTATTTGACGTATATATACTTAAAATACAGTTTTAACGTAAATCAAATATTTAAAAAAATGTCCTGGCAGATAGACACACACGTAAATCTATCACCTGCTAGAAGCACTGCTTAGCCAATGCCTTGCTAAACCATTTCATACAAAATAGATGTTTAGATGACTTCAATTTGGCTGCTATTTAATTTTATTTACGGATTGAATTTAAATAATTTGAGGCTTGAAGCTGCAATTGGAGTACACTTTCTGATCATTGTCTCGACTCGGGGCATATTACTTACAGGAAACGCATTTTGAAAATACGCGGAATACATTGCACTTTTTGCTTTGGATTCGGATTCCCAATGACGCGACAGAATCAGCTGGTTTAACGCTTTAATAAATCTTATAAATCGTATTTAAATACTCATTACGATGGTGCCTGACTTTTGCTGATTATGCCGTTTCGGCATTAGCTTTAATACCAAACTTTATCCGTGCGTCTACAAAGTATTATCCTTATAAGATCTGAGTACCCTAAGGATGTGTTTTCAGTATACAATTTTTTCATATCACCTATTCTTCAGAACTTAAATTGTAATCTGACAGATTTGAAATATGTGCGTGAGATGCCACTTCATTTGGTTTGATGCGTCCTAACCGACTAAATAATAGCTAGTTTGGAAACACAATTGGGTTATTATGTTACCAGACGAAGGCGACATTATATTCTTGCCATGTATTAAACAAACCTAGGCAAACTAGTCAATATAACACTTCAAACATATTAGTTTTATAATGTCAATGTATACTGCATGACAAAGATGATGTGTTTTAATGTCTGCGTATTTAATTTTTTATTAGCATTGGTATTTATTCAAAACTTTAAAATCAAATTAACTGACAATTGTTTATATTAATTGGCGTATTAATTGAAATAATACCGTTATAATTAAAATGGAGGTCCCACTAGATATTGCATCGATAACACCTGGAATATTAACTATGAATTTATTACCTTACATTTATTAGTAGGGCAAACAAACACAGCTGTGAAATAATTTAGTGATATCCATCATTTGATAATTTTATCACTGAAGCATTATTAACGCATCTGTGCAATTAACTACAAATGACAAAATCATTGATTGTGTTCGATTTTTAATTATAATGCTTCAAGTGCATCAATTTTTAATAATCCACATCTTATTTTATATAAAATAACAATTTTTACATGATACACTTTCTGAACAAACGTGTGGTTGATATAAGTGACGGACGGAGGGATAATACATTCAACCAAATGAATAAACATCTATATGTTTATACTCTTTACACATTTCCATACTCGTAACCACTTATTCTTGTTTCCTCAGATTATTACACGTACATGTTACACACTACACTCAAAAACTCACAAACTCATATTCATTTTACAATATCACAACTCAAACAAAACTAGAAAGCTAAGATAAACATATAATCAAAGTAATTAAGATTGTTAAAGCCAACTGTTATTAACAGAATAGTAATTATGTCAAGATCACTCGTGAGTACAGGTGTCTAAAATCTGTATGTATTAAGCAGACGTTTCTATACAATTGTTTTAAGTGAAAACTGCTTCTTCAATGTTTCAAAATAGATTGTTTCATTAACTTTTTAGTTTCTGTACCTATATAATGTTGAGTCAAATGACAAATATCTTGCACAAAATCAATAGAAGATGCGTAGCATTCTTGTTCTGTTTAAGAATCGCTTTTTACATGCATGATATATGATTGCTTCACGGTATATGAATTTTAGGTTAAGTTTCAGGTTTGTTTTGTTTTATTTACAGTTAAAGGCATATTCCCACATTTTTTCAAAAAGTAGATTTCGCTAAAATCGCTTTTTAGTATTAGTTGCGTCTAACTCAAGTGTTATGTGAGCTTCCTTTGCCCCAAAACGTATTTACACGAGTGAAAATGGCACTTTGTTCATATACGCTTTCCTATAATACAACACGCGTAGTGAAATAATAAAACTTCGGGATCCCGACGTTTTATTACAAAATTACATATGTTGATGCAATAAGACCGATTAAAGCTTAGCTTTTCACAGGTTATATTAGTATATCAATATGAAATACAATTAGGCCTATGTGCAAGAGAGAAGTTTGAAACAAATTAACGGCGTTTCGGCCAGAAAATGTGGGAATATGCCTTTAACTGAATTAAGTATTGATAACAGATTCAAAATACGTATTTTAGCCTTAAATAATGCTTTCTAGTAAATCAATTTCTGAACTTTCAATTATTATCACACCTACACACTCATCACTTTTGTTTTGTATTCGTCTGTTAAAGACATAGTAGCTTGTTGTCTTAAGAAAACTATATACTCTCTCGTAAACTCAAATGCTATCAAAACACGCACACACTTTTAAACACAAGCTGTTAGCTTGTCAAGTAGTTTGTTTGAAAGGAAACGTCCCTTATTATATTATGTTTTGTAGTAAGTTTAAGTGCTGATTCTTAACACCGATAAGAACAACGAACATCATCACAAACACAAGCATTTAAACATTAACTGCTTTACAATTTAACTTTAACTTTAGTACAAGCAATTTAAGGAATTAGGATCACAAATGCAAGGAACTGATATAAATCCCACAAACAACCGTTGGATATGCACTATTCTGTAACTGTTAATACTAGAACGGTTACAATCATTAATACTTTTAACAAAATGGCACGACTCTTTGGCGGTTTAAATGATTATTTCATATACATACTTAAAGTAGTTAAACGTGTTAGTTCGTTCTTGTTGTTCATCTCAAGAATAAGTAAATCAAAGTTATTCCCGCTTTCTGTTGAGCTCGGTACTGTTTCAAATTGCAATTTAGGTTTTATATATAGAATTGCGCACAGATTTGATTCCAAAAAGACAGAAGAATGCTCATGTGAATAACGATAGGACATATGTGTTTTGTCGAGAGACAAACGAATATAAGATGATCTAGCTTAACACAACTTTGCCGAATTGTTCTACAACAGTGTTGTGTTATATTTTAATGTTTATGTTGTTATTAACGCATTCACACGTACATATTAAACGCAGCATCTGTTCTGCTTTTAAGCACAAATCCGTATTGAATTCTCGAAAATAAATGTACAAATCAAATTCATCCATTGACCTAAGTACTTGAAACTGTCATATCGGCTGCCGTAAACATACGGTCAATTCACTAAATCCACTGGACTAAACTTCCAATACTTAAAGCAAAACAAATCGAATCCAGCAATCAATACACTCATCTGTACACATCATGTCTTCAAGGTTACTTCTACTTATGTGAAATGCGTATGGAGGATTTTTCAGTTGCACTAAGGCGAATAGTCTCTACTGTACCACTATATTCGGTTTTGGGTAATTGTCTCAACTGACCACAAAATGCAATAACGAATGCTTGACGATATTTGCGACTAAAAGCTGTGTATATCACAGGGTTAATGATTGAATTGGAGTACGCTAAGATGCGAAACACGTAAGTGCAGAGAATTGCATTATGTTCTGGTATAGAATATGCGGGTTTGTTTAATGCTACCCGAATCGATCGAGTAAGAGATAAGAATTCAAATGGTGACAAAAGCACAAAGAATAAGATACTATTGATGAGAAGCATACGGGTAATCTGGTCGCTTAGTCGCTCTCGTTCAGCTCGCATTTGCTCAAGACTTCTGGAATTTCCACCTAGTCGCTTTATGGAGTCTCTCATCCCTTTCACAATATAACTATACAAAATTATGTTCACTATAAAACACACGAAGAATGGCGTTGTTTGAGCTGCCCCAGCATAGCTGTCCGCCTCATCTGAAACAGCCTGACACGTACTTTGTATATTTGGCCAATTGGCGTACGTTTCATTTGGAGGCCAAATAAGACATTTTTGATTGTATTTTGCAAAGGCGGGAATAAATGTTAGCGAAAATCCAAAGCAGAATACCCAAGTTACTGCTATTAAAACTGTTATTTGTTTCCATCTGGCGGATTTTTGATGTGGGCGGCAGACAGCTCGAAAACGTTCATATGATACGTAGGTAATAAATGAAAGTGAAGCAAAATAGGCGATATTTGTTGTAACATACGCCAAGATGCATCCACCGAGTCCAATCGGGCTATCATCAGGATAAATCGGGGTACTTATGTAGGTCACTATCTTCGGCACAATAGCAGCTATAAGAAAAGTTAAATCAGCAAGTGAAAGATTGGCAAGGTAACAACCAGTTATGGTATGCATAAACTTCACCCGATAAACAACCCACAGAAATGAGCAATTACTCACAACTCCTATCAAAAGTACTATTGGTAAAAATACCGATACGTTGAGGGAATGTAGCGGTGTATACGCGTATGAATCCGCATTTTCGCTTGAAATTACTGTAAAGTTGTTGCATTCCATATCGGTATAAATGACAATGTCCCACAGACGATGCCTAATTAACGAAATTCAAAAACACGATGCACATTAAGGCTAGATGAAGCAGACTAACAAACGAATAAATTGCACGATTCTCTTGGTACACGGTTGGTTGAACTGGACTGCTAATGTTCCTGCATTGAAGTGTAGGTAGGAGCCAAATGCTTAGTTATGTTGCCTGTACCCAATGAACGCGCTGTTCCGATATCAACTGTTTTTATGCAGAAATAATGTCTTCCACACACACACACCCTCCAAAAGAATCGACAGATCTTATATCCATCTTCTGGATCTGTAACTGTTCACCTTGTATCGTCCTTGCACCACATGTGCACGTAGACCTTGTAGCAGCGAACTAGAAGGCAGAAAGTAAAACTTTGAAAAGCGACTCTCAGTCGTGTATACTGTTCATGCTTAGCGTGAATAACTGCAGAAGCATTATACGTTGGATTCGGTACCATCTGCGAGCTAATAATGTAGTGCACTGCGATGTAAAACGGACGAATATTTATAGTGTGTTATGATCTAACCTCTATTATTTTGATATAGCACCATCTACGGCGTGATATTATTACGCATCTACTTTGTGATCGGTGGTGTTGAAAATTGTATACAGGTGGTTTAGAATTTATCGTTTATTTCCATGTGACATTGCATGTACTTTAAAAAATGCCCTTTTACTAGCAAACATGATCGTGTCTACGACATTTTAAAGGTAATGATAACTCAAGATGTTAAAAGGAATACTTTTATTTTTAAGCTCCGGAACTAAATCAATCACATTGAAATGGGGTGCTGGTAATATATATAGTAATACATATATAGCAATCGATTTCAGACGCTAGCTGCAAGCGAATTCGAGCGAAATGTTATAGCAATACTGTGTTACACAAATAAATAGGATGCCATAATTTGTTTATTTCCCCTAAACATGTTCCATACTTAAAGGAAGTTATTGACCATGTGTAATTACTTGAATGATATTTGATCACTGGTTCACTATGTTAAAGACAAATTTGTTAATTAAAATGATTTCGAGTTTTTACAATTTATATCTAATTAAGTGAGAATCCAAATAACAGGTGAAATTATAAAAATGGTAGAGTGCTCTAGATAATTGTATTTTGTTGGTATTTCTAATCGACTTCCTTCTAATCTTAACGGAAATTATGATCAGTTTTCCCGATGTATTCACATATATACTTAGCATAAATTTATAACGTAAAAGGTTTTGAATTTTGTTCAAAGGCAGATAAGTTGAAGTCACAATAAGTAAATATATCACCTCACCTGCTAAAATCGCTGATTAGCACATGCCTTGCTTAACAATTTCATTCAAAGAGGTGTTTGGATGACTTCAATGTGGCTGCTATCTCAGTTTATTTACGGATTTAAATCAGGTGTGGCTTGAAGCTGCAATTGAAGTATACTATCTTATTATGTTCTTGACTCAGGGCATATTACTTACAGGAAAAGCATTTTGAAAAATGCGCGAAATACATTGCACTTTAATTGCTTTGGATTCGGGTTCCAAATGACGAGACAGATTCAGTTCGGTTAACGCTTTGATAAATCTGAATAATCTTATTTCAATACTGATGGTGTTTGACTTTTTCCAATTGTGCCATCTCGGCATTAGGTCTAATACCAAAGCTTATCCGCTTGTCTACAGAGTATTATCCTTAAGATCGTAGTTCCTCAAGGATGTGATTTCAGTGTGCAATCTCAACATGACACTTCTTCTTCAGAACTTATTATATTTTGATCTATTTTTTTAAATATGTTAGAACACAAGGCGAAAACAGAATCGTTGATAATGTACTAACAATATGAAAAATGTAACTTAAATAAAGTCAGCTTTTTAAAACTAAATAATAAACATTCTTTATTAAAGGCAAGTTGTTTATGGATGTTTAAACAACGTTTGGTGTCCTTTATAGACAGAACGAGAGATGTTAAAGTACTGTTAACGTGAACATAGATCTTTTTTGAAGTACAATAACAACAACCAAATAACGAAACACTATAATATTTGTCCTTTTCGTATTTCACGTGTATTTTGTTGTCGACATTTTTCCATGATACACCATAAGATAATATATATCACATTTTCTACGAAACCGTGGGTGGCGCAATGAATTGAGAAATATAAGATTTTTGCTGAAGTAAGAACAGTCGTACCGACGTGGAATTCAGGAGGCAAGTTGGACGAAAGTGGAGAAGCCACAACTGAACAAGAAATGGAACATGGAACATGGAACAGGGCCGTCGAGTTGATTCCATCATATCCATCATATAAAAGCCTGTTAACGTAATGTCGTTACTCGTGCAAATTACGGGCTAGAAACTTAGATTGTTGAAGTAAATTACAATAAAGACTTTTTGATTATACAGTGAAATCTTTTTAACACAATCAACTTAATATAATAACCCTGATAAAACAAACTGGTGCTCGATTCCGTAATTGATGATTTTAAATGTTAAAAGTACCTGATAAAACACAATCATGATAACATAAACTAAGGGGGATGGCACTACAGATTTGTGTGTGTTTGTTAACATGTTTATTGTAATAACCATGATGAGTTATCTACTAGTCGTACATGTTGCTTTATTAAACTATTCTTTTAGTCATAGTAAATATATCAACGAGTAGTCACCAATCTCAACTTTACATATGCCATAATATGCAGCCAATACCCATTAACGTCTAGATTACACGTAGATTGCAATCTTACACAGAAACCTGAATCCGTTATCTACTTAATGAAAGAAGAGTAAAGTTATAGTTATAGTTTCTGATAGATAATCATCTGCAAGTCTTACTTTTAAAAACAAATTATGAAAACCATTTTTAGCCTTATTCTAGTCCAAATGCTCATTTTTTCAATTTGGATCAATCACATTTACACATAAAGATTTGAAGATAAAAATAATAATAATACAAATACAAATGACTAGCTTTTATATAGTATAGCGCCATTTCTGAACGAACACATCGTTGTTGCATATTATTATTACGCTGCCGTCAGGAAATTTTCATAGTAATTTCGCATTAACTAGGGTAGCAACATGGCCAATGCGCTCACTCTTTCTGCATTTCCATTGTAAAATTCGCTCTAACAGCTGATATACATATTCTCAAAAATACAAGACCTGATATTGTTACCCTTAAGTATATGATCTGGACAGGACATAATCTATAACTTTCATCAGCAATTTGTTGAGGCCTGCCGTGTTTTTTCTCACTCAAAACTAGTTTTATATTGCGTGGAGGTCCAAAACATTATGTCAGGTAGTGAACTTAATTATACATTCACAGTCATAGTATGCAATGTTACCCTTTTTTTATTTTTAGGGCGATGGTTCTCCGCGCTCTTGATTTATAGGAGGATAATTATCTGCTCTTAGTTTTTTAAATAAATCGCTTTATTTTCAATTGTTTTCGGTCAGCA
This sequence comes from Ophiopholis aculeata, assembly GCA_032273385.1. Lineage (NCBI taxonomy): Eukaryota > Metazoa > Echinodermata > Ophiuroidea > Amphilepidida > Ophiactidae > Ophiopholis > Ophiopholis aculeata. Next base: position 2,831 of record JAUMTS010125553.1, on the reverse strand, counting down.
CAATCTATGGTTATTTCTTTGTTATTAGTAATTTCTAAAGAACGAAACAGCATAGACAATGCCAATTTCAATTTGTAGAGTAGATTGCTTTCAATCAAAATTGGTTGACATTCACAAACCTGGGTGTTGATTGACAGAGGCAGGAATGTATGAATAACTGTCCTACTTTATATCTATCTACGCTATCTACATATACTTCCTAAGTACTAAATTTACTAAGCAATATATTGTTATACAGAAACATAAGGAAATGGAAATTCACTAGTGCGAAAAATTAAATGAAAAGTCCTAATAACGTTACAAAAAATGTCTCATAATGTCGGTCGCATTTTCGATGAGATCAATAATCATTATTTAGCGATTTACCAGATACAACTGTATGCATTTATCCATGATATAAAAGAATAGATCTGATTTTTTCCTCCAGGCATACAGGTTTAAGATAAGTCTAACATCTGCTTTAGTTTTCAAGCGCATACCTTCTTTAACCTTTTCGTACAAAACAGCTACTTAAATAACTCCAATATGGCTGTTATCTCATTCTTTATACCCGACTGGTACAGATTGAATTTAACGTTGGCCAGGCTTGAAGCAGCAACTTTAGCACAGTGTCCTATTATGGTTTAGATTTAGGGCTTATAACTTACTGGAAACCCCTTTTAGAAAAGAACTAGACGAAACGTTTTGTATATTATTTAGTTTAGACTTAGATTACAAATGACGTGACATGCAAAAATCCTTTAAAACACTTTGAAAAGTCCGAGTAGTTTTATTTATAAAGTTCACTAATGTTTCTTCAATCGTATTACATACAGCATTATCTCCATTGTGGCTTGTCCTTGTGTTTACAGACCATTATCCAATTATTCACACATCATTTTGTGGTGCGCGTATCAAACACATCAGCGCATCAAATACATTTAAGGTATAATAGTGTCTTGTCTTTTTGTATGTTTAAAAGTTGAAAAAATAACAACCGTAAATCGAATAATGAAGTAGATGGACAATTTAATTTATTTAACTAAGCAAATTGATTTAATAGTCAATGTGAACTTGTTAACTGATAAACTAAGGTTAATTCCAAAAAAATAATAAATCCCACAATAAAGTATTGATGTGCACTTTGTAGTTTTATAGCAGCAAAAGCAATATTTCGTGAGTGTTGGACCTATATGCAGTTACCAAAATGTGGTTAATGTGCTCTTTTTCTGAGAGGAAACTAAATAGTCTTCTTCCTCAACGCGTATATTAAAAAAAAAACTTGTCTCGTTAACTTGTATAGAAACTTCAAAATGATTTTGATGTTAAACTGGTCTTAGGAATTATGTTAACATTCAGATGACATCAGAGAGTGTTTTTTTCTGAAACACGTCATCTTACAACACTTGACGAAGAATACGAGGCACAAAGTTAGGTGTCAACTATTTACAAAATATATATTGTGATGTCCGAATATGCCTCTGAAAACATGGAACAATAGAGTTGTTGAATGTCCTATAAGTTACACTATCAAAAACAGCGTTTGCCTTTTATATGATCTAAGTCATTGATTTGATAGCCAACACTATCTACCTGAGGACATTGTCAACTCCTCTCTGTCTACTTTTAAAACTGCTCTCTGCCCCCAACTCTATGAATAGCCTGGTGTCACTATTTTTCATTTTCCTTTGATCTTTTTTCCTTGATGGCCGGGTGGGGGAGGGGGGTTGCATTGATTATAATTTGTGTGTTTATTTTTCACAATTTGTTTGATATTTTGAGCACCCCTTTAGTTTAGTGTTTATGTCACTATTGGGTTTGTCCCGACTGTTAGCCAATTGTTATAAATAAGTAAATAAGTCCAATGATAGGATTGCCAACACATTTTGAGTAGAGCACTATTATACCAGCATATATTTGCGATGATAGAATGCAAAGGCTAAAAAAATCATCGTACTATTGCCACATAAGAAGTGAAAAACAAACACTATTGAATTGCATCGCTTATGTCTGTTAGTACATAGTAAACAAAATCCGTATCTGATTTATACAAATAGACATGCTTTAAAATCCCACAATAGGATCTTAAACTGATAAAGAGATTTGTTTATAAATCTTACCTATACTTTGTTGACACTGAAAAAAAGCAAAGTTCATTATTCCTGGTAGATTAGATAACACATGGGTTGAGAAAGTTTGCGTTTCAAAGGGTAAAATTTAACAAGGTATTGATACACCACTAGGCATCGTGAGGAGTGACGCTGTTGGTGCTTAAGTCCGATCAAAAACATGACAATAACAATCTGATCCACCCGTTAAGCGAGTGATTTTGATTTGTTGTTTAAAGCCCTTATATCAGTGAATAAGATACAATTTCTATCTAACGAAGAAGGTTCTAAGAGTAAAAGTATACAACTGTTTTTGGAATGATCTTTTGTTTGAATAGGATTAGATAGGACCTTTATAGAATGATCGTGATATTTTAGGTCATAGGAATTATACTGAAGTTCAGATGACATCAAAGAGTGTTTCGGTCTCAATCACGTGATCTTACAACATTTGTCAAGAGCATGAGGCACAAAGGAAGGTGTCAAATATTTACAAAATGTCTATTGTGATGTCCAAATATTGTTTCCTGAAACATGGAACAATGGATGTTGAATACTATCATATTAGTTGCACTATCAATAATAATAATAATAATAAAAATAATAATAATGTGGATTTATTATGCGTCGGTATCCGCCTCAAACTTCAAAGGCGCTCATGGCGCAAGCCATTATTATTACGCTGCCATCAGGAAATCATCAGATTCATTTCGCTTTAAACTAGGCTATTTGCAGCGAATGGCC
>JAUMTS010125442.1:0-10087 GCA_032273385.1 Ophiopholis aculeata | reverse complement strand
CATCAATTATGCATCGCTGAAACACTGAATATAGTTCATATTTCGCGGGGATTTAATTTTGCGAATTTCCTCTCCTCACGAAATTCACGAAATTAAATCCCTCGCGAAATTAAAGCCTTTTACAGTATATCATACAGAAAGAAAAAAAAAACATCACAGACAACTTTCTGCAATAGATTCCAACACAGATCTATGAGAAAAGTTTTTGAACTCTGCTAATTTTTCAGTTTCAATTATTATTATTGCACAGACATACTTTAATTCCGTAGGCTGCAACAATACAAGATATTGTTTTGTGTGATGATCGTAATCTTGCGATCTTTTCAATTATTTAACTATCAAATAATTTTGAAATTATTTGATTAGGCAAATCTCTTTCAAGAAACAAAATGGCATAATTGTTGATATTTGTGCAAGATCGGCCAGTCAGGTCAATTTTCATCATGAGTTGGTGAAGTTTAGTGGGAAAAATAGTAAAACATGTAATTAAAGAGAATGGATAGGTTTGTTAAAAATTGACAATAATTGATGAAGTAACAAGTTTGAAAACAAACACATTGCAACTAAATGTCATGAAACAATTATTGAACTTCCAGTTCACACAAAAATGTTACAACTTTTCAGTTCGCACAAAACTTACAAGTTTAAAAGTTAGAATGAAAATGGTAGACAGTTACAAGAGAATGGATAGGTTTGTTCAAAATTATCAATGATTGATGAAGTAACAAGTTTGATAACAAACACATTCAACTTAAATGTCATAAAACAATGATTGAAGGTTTCAGTTCACACAAAATTTACAGTTTGCACAAAACTAAGTTCTACTTTAAAAACGAATGAAAAGGGTCTACGGGAATAAAAGAGAATGGAAAGGTTTGTTAAAAATGAACAGTAATTGACAAAATAACAAGATTGATGACAAACACATACAACCAAATGTCATAAAACAATGATTGAACTTTCCAGTTCACACATAAATTGTACAACTTCTCAGTTCACACAAAACTTACCGAAGCGTATCGATCCTACCTGTTACAGGTATAAACCGCAATAATTGACCCGTCAAAGGAAGACTAGACATGGTTGTGGAGATAACAAAACATGGCATAATCGGAAATAAAACATAGCATGAAGACTATTTTTTCCCACCACAGGTCACCAGTCAACTGTTACTAATCTTTGCAATCATTTTTTTTCTGTCTTCTTTGTTTTCTTAAAAGATCATATTCTATAAAATCATCTGAGGTGAAAAGTTATGGAATTTCAGATTATAAATGTTGAAATTGTATATCAAAGCTCAATCATGATTAGTCGCACCTCTTTTGGTAGTACAAGTTGTCGTTTTGTGATAAACCAATCAGAACAAAGCTAATGAACATGTTTGGCTGTTTCACACAAATGAAAACATTATTAATGTTTTTAACCAAGCATTTTAAAAGCATTTGTGTTTTTTAATTTCCTCAATATTGGTGACAAGTTTAATGCAAGTAAAATACCCAGAATTAGTAGTTGTTCCTGTTCAAAGAAAAAATAATAAGAATATGGTGTGATCTAAAAATTAGAAACTGATATAATTATAAATTGTGTTACTGGGACTACTTTATATTTGATGCCTGTTTAATCACTATTAAAAGCTCAATTTAAAGCTCTTTATTTTTATAAAATTTCTAAAGACATTTAACATTGATCCAGGATAATTGTCTGACATACAAAGAAAATACTTACTCCATTCATATTCATGAGAAGGAAGTGTGCCAGGCCTACTGCCAGGTTAAACAAGCACTAACCAGCTTAGAAACAAGGCTCACTTCAGCCATGTTTTCAAGAGCTAAATCCATTGAAATCTGCTTTAGAGAGACACTCAACCAGAACTGATTGGTCATTTGGTAGAGAAACCATGGAATTAGTAGTAGCCTTGTCTGCAATTGGCTAGCAATTTACAATGGACCGTTCATTCACCCAAGGAAAATATGTGATTGATATGCACCCAAACATTTATCATGTTTTACAAAAGCATGAACAAATATGATTTGCATCACAAGTCTGTCAATGTTTGTAAAACATTTAACCAAAGGACTTTTGATTGAAAAAATGTGAGAAAGGAAAACATTTTTGGATGTGTCTTTTGAAAAGCACCTGTATTTGACCCTCAACAGAAGGTCCCATTTGTAACTAGAGTGCATGAAGGCCCCTGGATCATGTTGTTGGAAGGCCAAGCAAAATTTATACAGTGGTATCAGACTACAAAGCAATTTTCTCAAGACAGGCAATTTGGGGCTCATTGGTAGCTCTTTAGGTACTCCGCTCCATCAGCTGGTATAATTTAAGCCTGTTTTTGCATTCTTTCAAAGTACCTCCAAAGTTACTGCACATTTAAACTTCATCAATATTGCAGTAGCCGCAGAGTAGCTGCATCATACTGACCCCTACATCTCAAGTCATAAGAAACTTGCTTCTTGCTAATAAATCTTGAAGAAAGATCTGAGTTTCAAAATGTGATGATATTTGAATTAAAACTATTGAATGGGCCATTTAAAAATAAAGAGAATCCCACTTTTTTGCCTGAGGAATTTAGATAAAGGTAACTTTGTGTAGAAATTTGGGGTGATGCACTGATGTCACAGTGATGATGTGATTCATAAACAAAAAAACAGGAATTCATTGTTAACTTAATGACCCATACAAATCGTTCTTATCTGTCATTTTGATCTTCATACCAACAAATTCCAATTTCTCTATTTCCGTGCAATTTAGGATTGATATAATTTTGTGTGGGATCTGTTGTGCAACAACAGACTTTCTTTACTTTTTATGTTTTCAGATTGCAGGGGGCCTAGTGTATTGCATACTGACTACAGAAATAGTTAAACTTGGCAATTTGTTTTCAATCAAAATACGATATTTTTGTTGTTGCAGACTTGACTTGTCAATTAATTTTTCAGTCAGCTTTATTCATGTCAATCTTCTTGAAAGATAATGGGATATTTCCCATAATATTTGTTTTTGATGATTTCAATTGTGTCTTGGTTTACTCTGGTTGTGTAGTTTGTAAATAATTGGTGTTGTATTTAAAGTTCCCATCTGAAGTTTACTTTAAAAAAAAGAAATGAAATGCACAGTAAATTTCAAACATTCAATTAATTGCAAGTCCAGTCAGTCTGGTCAGAGAAGAGTTAAACTGGTATTTTTTGCGGATTTTCCAAAGGACATTACCAAACTTTTTGAAAACTTTGACAGTATTTCCTTATCTTACACAAAAGGTTCATAATCCTTGAAGGTTCTTGCAATAATTAGCCAAAAGGTCAATGTTAATCATACACAAATATTTCAAAATTAAAACTGTTTAATCAGTGGTAGACCTATAAAAATAAATTGAACTTGAAGTCACAGTTTGTCAGATTTTATATTTGCAATTTCAGATGCCAGGTAGGAAACGAGAGGGTACTGTAAAACAAGTTAATTTTTGTGGGATTCTTAAACTTGCAAAATCGACAATTTAGCAGTGTTTACAATGTGACAAATTTCAGATTCGCAAAATTAAATTGCCTGTAAATTTTTTTGGGGATTGGCAATTTGTAAAAATAAGTTACCATGAAATGCATTTGTGTTACAGTATTTGCCCTACCAGTTTCGGTGGCTGAGGAAAATTCATCTGTGCCACAAGGGTCACATGTAGGATGATATGTAATCACAGATTTGCTGTTAGAATAACAGGAAACCATTGGGTTTGCTTTATTTTCTTTGAAGCTGATTAATTGATCTATTTATAAGCTGGAAATTAGGGTAGTTTGTTTTGTGGTTAACTTTTAAGCTACCTTGAATGTACACAATCTGGAAAGGAAACTTGGGTAAAGAACTTTTTTTTGCAAAGGAACTCATGTGCCATCCAAAAAATTAGTTTTAGTTTTCAGACAAAGCAATTTATGAAAATTTCATAATTATTCAAAAAAATTTATTATGAAGGCCCACAGTCCATCTCTTCATCAGAATGTGACATCCATGGTTACATGTAAACTGATGCACTGCTGTAAGCAGTTACAGAGACTGTTTAACTTTGATGATGAATTTGACATTGAATGCTCCCTTCATTCAATTACCTGTAATAAGACCAATAAGAAGGGTCTGGTCTTGCTATGGCACCTGCCTTAAACATTTATAAAATAATGTAGAATCTATGCCATTGATAATAAGACACCTGTTAAAGATTTCTTAAAGAACATGAAAGTGTAAATTTGCTCCTAATTTGATAATATTTCTATGTCTAGTGTTTTGGGCAGAAATCATACCTAGATCTGCTGAGTTTCAGGTCAATATCAAGTTTAAAACTGTTATGAACAAATCATGTTAAAGCTGTCCGGATTTGTACTTAATTGAAAAGTGTGATCTATAAGGTTTATCTAAAGTCAAGTTTGTTGCACTGGATAATGTAAAAGAGATTCCAGGATGTGTCAGCGATGCACTTGGCAGTGTACTTGTAAGGGATTATGTTGGCTTTACAGGGGTTGATACTGTATAAGCACCCTTGCACTGATAAGACCCATGGTTCCCACACTATTGCCATTTGACACCAATCACCATCGTCCTGGATGGTCTAACTTTCGGGCAAAAAAGGAGGGTAAAACATAGAATAACACCTATTCCATTAAGACTGAATGAAATTGATCCGTACGACTCCCCATGTGTCTGATGTATGTTCATTTGATACCATCGTCCTGGATGGTCTAACTTTCGGGCATAAAAGGAGGGGAAAACATTGAATAACCCATATTCCATTAAGACTGAATGAAATTGACCCGTACGACTCCCCAGGTGTCTGACGTATGTCCATTTATGGGGCACGGACGCCTTGCCGTGTAAGAATTGCCAAGTGTCAGGTTGCCCACCTTCAATCTTGTAGTCCACCTTGCACCTTGGAGGCTCATCCAAAAATCCCATGTCGCAAACACAATCTTGTGTGATTATGTCAATAATTTTAGTGGCAGGAGTGGGAATAATGAGAGAATTTTCTTAAAACGACAGCATTAATCAAATGAGGGAAGGTGTTGTTAGTTTCGAAGTTGCATACAGTATGGTGTTTAACCCAACAACACAAACCTACAAGAAAAATAAGAAAGAAAGTGTCCTGAAATTCTCCCAGTTTAAGATTTAACTCTTGCGCTCTTTTCCCCCGGTGTCTACAGTTGTCCAGAAGGCGTTTTTAACATGACTAAAAGTTTGGGTCCACAATCTTTGTTGACAGTGACCTATAGCTGGAAGAAAAAATTTGCGGCTGAAAACTATTCAACCCCACTATTGTGAGCGTATCCCTTATAAAAACGTGCTGATAGAGTTGAGTAATGCTGGACCTATTTTTAACTTGAGGCAAAGTACAAGAAACTTGATGCTCGGTTATCAGTAATACTGTTTTCTTCAATTCCCGCCAAGAAGACCTGAAATCTGTATTGTTTTTGGTTTATGCAAATACTGCCAAATTGATGCAGTTTAATGATTGCAGTCCGCAGATCAATCATTTTGATATAATTTTGTTACGTTTCTGAATGATCTAGTGAAGTTCAAGTATAAATGGGGAACACATGGCAACTTATAAATGTGTGTGTGTGAATGTACATGGAGCTAAGAAGTTCATGTAAATTGATACTTCATGTGCTATTATACCAGTAAATGTACAATGTTGTACACCAAAGGTGATTAATTTAAAATGAATACCAATGAATATTAAACAACTTTTAATTTATAGCATGGTTGATTCTCAACTTGTGCCATTTCAAGTCGGCATGCGGTCCGGACAAGTGCCTCACACGTGCAGGGAATTCTCTCGGAAGACTACTGCTAACTTGTAGCTGGTTTTTCTTGGGAGCAGGTCGACCATTGGCCGACCAACCGTTGTGAATTTAAATTAGCAAGTTTGTGCAAACCACCACTCCCTGCAGTCTTACAATTGATTTTTCTTGGTAGTCTTGAATACAGTCCCGATATGAGGTCAATGTGGTTTTGTGTTAGTCTTATTTGAAGTCTCGAGTTCATTAACATTTTTGCCCTGTGGTAATAGAAACAAAATTATAGGAATTGAATGGGTGGTATAAGCCGATTTGACATTTTTTACTTCCTACTTGCCGTGGACCAAATCTCCAACTTTGCTGTAAAAATATTTCTTGCCCGATAGTGTATTTTCTCAACATTTCCTGATTTAGAAATTTACCATAACCTTTAATTTTCTAAAAACTATTTGGAATGGGTCATTAGTTTTGAAAATTACATGCGATTGAAAATTTGTGGGGACAAAAATTAGTTTTGTTTGGACAAAATGAAGATTCGGTCCCTAGGAGATACTATAGTTTCAAACTCACCCCATGGTTACCATTAGCAACCATTTACCAGAGATGCATTGGATTTTTGATGAACAAAGGAGAGGGTCTCCAATATCATCCATTTTGCTTCTGGATATTTTGCTTAGAAATTTGCAGCAATTTTCACTTTCACTTTTGAGTGAGGAGAATTGTATGGAAGTTATGAGGTCATTTGTTGAGAATGGTGTAAAGCGAAAGTTCAAGTTTGCTCTTATTGCAAAGTATACAGATAAGGTTATGCTGATAATGATATGAAGATATTATGATAATGTTGTTCGTGTTGAAACGTTAAGAAGATTATGATCTGATGACATAAAATTACCGGAAATTAGGTAACATGAATATGTTATTGATTTAAAAACATGTATGCAAATTTATTTGAATGATGGGTACACTTTAGCCACGTTTTGCCAAGATTCTGCAAAACAGAACTGCTGTGAACCTCTAATTAATGAATTTCAGCAAATTGATTGTGACCTAAATTGAGACAATTTAACTCACTGAAGTTCTCAATATAAATAGTTAGAATTAGAATATCAAAAGAAACTAAACAACACCATGTATTGAAAACTGTATCGTATCTGATTTGGGGCTCAAATTTGGAAATCAAGTTAATATTCTTTTTCCCTTTCAATGGACCTTTATTAATTTTCATCGGAGCAACTTCATTATCCCTAAATGGTCTAAATTTACTTTAATCACTTGTAATTCAATATACAGTTATGACTTTTAAAATGTCAATATTATTTGAACAAGCTTATTGTTTCAATAACAGTTGAGTTTAAAGACACTTGAACTGTGTACATTTTATATTAAATCACAGTTTTATCTGATGGTGAATAGTTCATTTCTCATTTTGGGGTACAAAAACCTATAAGGGTTGCGAACTATTATATAGGCATTATCTAAAAGGTCTGTGGGATGACCTTGTTGTGACACAACCCCCTTCTAGCCTCCTATCCATTCCCATAGACTGATTATTGCATAAATAGCAAGTTTCCAAAACATGTCTTCCCCTTGTTACAAGTTTTGGCCTATCGATTCTATTTTTTTCTTCAAATCTATTCCCATTTTATATTCAAGTCAATTATCAAGCCCAGTTCCTTGTATATGACAAGCAGGGTGAGAAACCTCATTCTTGAGAAATTTTGACTTTTCATATATTATGAAAAACATAAAGAAATGGTAGAAAATGTGACTGGGGGAGGTGCTTTACCAGTTTTTGAGGGGGTATGAAACTTAGAGATTACCTTAAAGAAGAGGAATAAGAAGGTGGTGGTTGTGTGTGTGAGGGGGACAACTTCTCTTTCAGTTTTTAAAGGGCATATAACTAAGAGATGACCTCACAGAAGTGGACAATTTCACATTTATTCAGACAACCTGGTACTGGGAATCCCCAAAGCTGCACTTGTCTATTCTAAAAGTGCTTATGGCAGGTATAATTCAACTAAATCGGTGCAATACTGATTAGCCATCATGCTCGTTACCACCAATTACTACTTGAGAAAACAAAGGACAAGTGCCTATGCTATTGGATTACACAATTGGAATGTCCAAATAACATCCCACATAAAATGACTAGTATTGTTTGTAATACAAGTCGCAAAACTCCCGATGACAAACGAATACTAATGAACATGGCCGCTTCTGAAAACGTCTGCCTAATAGTAATTGGTTCATTGATAGGCCGTGATTTTATTGCCCGCTAAAACATGATACGACCTGCCGGACGATAATAAGTCCCGGGACCGTGTGTTGCATCACAACTGCATCTGTTTGTTTACTTGTTGGTAATGCTCATCTTTTATTTTTGGTGACTAAGCAGTGAAAGAATGTCTTACACGAGCACTGTCACTGTCACATTGGAGTTAGTACGAGGACGATTTGCAAATACCCTTTAAATCAAATGTACAGCAATGCACATACTTTGGTTTGTCAAAGTTGTTGAAAAGTTTGTAAGGCTGCATATAGGTAGGGTGGGTATTCATCAGAGATGATGTGTGTTGGTTTGGACAGAAGATATTCATCCTCATCTTTAATGACAGTTTTCTTGAAGGATGACATCTGTAGATGCAAATAGCATGAAGATGGAAGGCACAGAGCATGCAAGGACTGGTTTTAACCTTGTGCACATCAAGCACAAACAGGAAATTTGTTTTGGCTTGTTAAACGAGGGCAAAGGATGTTTAATGCATTGTCTTAATAATCGTGACATGTTTTATGTTTGTGATGAGTTCTTGGTTGAGACGTTTAGTTAAAATAAGAAGAAGGCTAACACAGTGATGGAAGGATCACCCTTGTTGAAGACTCTCTTCACCAATTGGTATGCTTGTAAATATAAGTAAAAAATAGCATGTCACACTTTTACATGAGTTGGGCTTGGAATGGTTACCAAATATTTCCCTCCAATAACGATGAACCTTCACATTGTCACAATCTAAATTTGGTCAGTGATTGAAATTTGACAAGTTTTCATTAAAACTACCATGCAGACACATTGATTGTCTTTGAGAAGGAACCAAATCACCACGATCACAATAATTTAGTGAAGTACGTCTATGGCTGCAAGTTATTTGCTGCAGGGAACACTGAACTATCCCATGCTTGTATGATACGTCATGGCGGATGAAATAAAAGCGGAGTAGAGAAATATATAAACTACTCCATGTGACATGAATTTCCGCATGATATACCTTCAATTTACCAAGTATTTGTTACATTTTGCTTTAGATCTCCCTTAGAGCAGACATGAAAAAGAAGTAGCACAATTAATTTCGCAGTATCTCTTGTAGTCAGAAAATACCGAGATATTTCTGGTAACACTTTATGAAATAGATCTTTAAGTTCTGATTGAAGTATATTGCTATTTATCGTGGCACTGATTCTACTTTTCTCATTCACTCCTAGCACCAATCGTACTGGGAGTAATAATATTGGTAGTGTTTGCTGATGTACACAGAATAACAAATAAGCGTTTAATCGGAGTTGACAATAATCATAACCCCAGCTTGGAGTCTGGCTGTCATTTCGTGTCCTCAATTTACTTTGATGCAAGTTTGTCAGACGACATCTCATATAGAAGGTACTCTATGTTGAGAAAATTAAGACTTGTTGAAAAGTGCTGTCGCATCGGTGACCCAGATTTATGTTGTGTTTTCCACATGATCAACTATCTAATGTTACAGTTTATGTTCATACATCTCACATGATATAGGCTCTTCCCATTTCCTGTGATTAGTGATAACTTCTATCTGGGTTAAGGTTATATTTAGCAGTACAGTCTGAGTCACTTTAAAGGGACTCGCAGTAGTAAAATTGTTTCTTTTGTTTCAGGAGAAAAAACTACATATTTCACATTTTAAGTCACAGGAAGAAAAAGGAAAAAACAAAACATTCAGCATATAGTTTACTGGCATAGGTAATTTTGGTCAACCTTTGACTGTTATACATTATTGTCTTGAATTGTGTCTATCATGGCTTCTATTTTGTTTGAATTTTGATTTAAACTTGCGTATTTATTATCACTCAATCTATTGGTTGCAATTTAGCCACGTTTAAGGCGAAATGGTTCAGTTGATTTCCTGATGGCAGCGTAATAATAGTGGTCCGAGCTTCGTAACCTCTGGAAAATGCGAATGATAAATGCCGATTATTATTATTATAATTATAATTATAATTATAATTATTATTATTATTATTATTATTATTATTATTATTATTATTATTATTATTATTATTAT
>JAUMTS010125331.1:0-10087 GCA_032273385.1 Ophiopholis aculeata | reverse complement strand
TTAAAATTTAAAAACAATATTTTAAACACATTTATATAATAAGCAACACCTGTTAGCTTTACCCCTAGCAGTTTAGTATTTTACTTGTAAACCTTGTTAAGTTAACAAAAACTGCAGTCCAACGCATGCATTTTGTCTTTCATTTTCACTGCAAAAGGTAACATGCAGTCTTGCAATTGCAGATAAAGCATTGCCATTCACCACTGATTTAGTTCATTAACACAGCCTCTGTTTAATAACTTAAATTATAATGTAAACAGTATCCCGGGATCAGAATGGTAGTGATGTCACTTTCTGTCAGAATGTGTGTCTCCATGCGCGCCACGTTATTAATTGGGCCTTGTTTACTCTGTCTGCGTTATGTTGCACGGTTATAACAACACCTTCATAATACGGGTATGCATCGAGAGACGCTGTTTTGTCCGGAAATGACATCATTTCCCATCTGATCTCATGGGGAAGTTTAGTAGGCTCTTTTTACAAATTAAGTTATCACAACCTCCCCAAATCAAACTTACATAGCCATGCAGGAAATCTATAATAAGGCAACTAAATTCCACTACAGTTTAAATATTTCTTTAAAATAAATTCATATCTCATAAGCTGTATATTAAGGGGTTAGGTTTTAGGGTTCTATTGCTCAATATGGAATACATGGGTGGGTTATCAATCTATTGTGTTAAAAGTTACTGCTTTTTTAAAGTCAAGATTCTCAAAAAACACAATTTTAAACTACAGTACACTACAAAGGTGCACAGGCTGGATAGCAGCTTACTATATCAAGTACAATTTACTTGTGGTACTTGGATTACAGAAGTCTATGGTTGTGATAATATGTTCTTGCAAAGGTCACAATGCAATCTAGTTTTCAACTTTACAGACTTCCAAGCAATCGTGTACAAACCAATATGTAAAAGGAGGCAGTTTACAAAATGCACTTGTTACTTGCAACAGTTGCATATGCTATCTTACAAGACACATATGCAATGTCCGTCCATTTGTAAGGCATCCACATCTTTACTAATTTGAAGCCTACATTTTGTAAACAAATTCGAGGTACATCAGTGGTCATTAATTGTCCAGATGTGATTTATGAATTGGACTTTAGTACATTTAATAACTCAATAATGGCATATTGCCTTAAAATGACCTTTGAGTTGCAAAATGAATGTATAATGTTATAAAAGGAACAAGTAGGTAGCAACCACTGATTGACTTAATATTCTTTGTGAGACTTCATGTACATAGAGCACATCTTTTAGAAATATAATAATACATAATGGTCTTCTTGCAGTAATTTTTTTCACTGACATAGATTTCACAAAATGTACTGTATCTTGTGAAGCTTGTTATATCCCATTTGACAAAGACATGAGTAATAGACCCTTTTCAGGGTCCGCCATTTTTGGATTAAGCGAGGCTTCGGTGGCAGAGTGCAACTGTCGCTTACATAGACGTGGAAAGGAGCATGTTGCTGGCTCAATATACCAGCACAGGCATTGGCGCCCGCGGTTACAGCATCTTGCAACCCAACCCTCGCTTTTGTTTGAAGATGGCGGTGGCATGAATAGGGTCTATTGCTTAACTTCCTTCATGGTACAACTACAAGGATCTTTGGTAAAATTATAGAGGGTTATGCTAATGGTTAACTTTACCAAACACCACTTCATGTACAGCGATGAGTTAATAAAATACACCAATGATTCTATGACATGTTGAAAAATGTTCCTTCCCTCTTTTGTCAAGTAGGTGGTGTTGAAGAAGAGAACCTAATATTTGGTTAAATTTAATAGAAAATGTCATAGGTCAAAGGAATATAAAATCTGTATTCTTTTACTTTGAGAATGACTTTGAGTGCTCACAGGTAGTGATAGAAAACATAAGGATACTTTCTAAACAAACTTTCATCACTAAGTGAATATTTCATGATAATCTTTGATTTTCAATGTGTATTACAGTACACATCCTCATTAAAAGAAATCCCCAAACTGTGATTAAAGATTGGAGTAATCAACTCTTGTATGCTGGCCTGGTCTGACCTAATGTCTTAGGTCAAAGGGATATAAATCTGTCACAGCATCACAGAATTCTCTTCTAATGGTGATATGTTCATTACAGCATAATTTACAAATATTGCGAAATCAAAGCAGTGCGTGTTGCATGATGTACGAAAACACAGAAAGTGGTGAACATTTGCACAGGCTCAATGGCTGTGATATGCATGATCAAAGAAACCAGGTCTGCAACAGCTTCACCCCTTGTATAATGTATACACTAAGGAGACACAGCAAGAATTTGAAGTCGCAACAGTTTCGGAAAAAATACTTTATACATTGAAAATCCAAGATATGTTAAATTTTCACTTAATGAATGAGGTGTTTAAAAAAGGCATAATAGAGTTTAGAGAGAATGACAGACTTGACTGGATATCTTCTTGAAGCAAAAAAGGAGATACTAACAGTTCTATAGCTGATTTGATTGTCAGTCTTTCAGTAGTTACTACCTTTTTTTACTACAGAGATTTGTTTTCAAATCACCAAATAATACCATCCAGCTTTCTTGTGCGCCTTTGTAGTGTACACTATATCATCGCCTTTAGTAAGGCATAATACACACGAGAGAGCTAGCAACTTGACTATTCAGAACACAAGGATACAATTAAGAGTGAGCTAAAATTACAGTATAAAGTAGTAAAGTGCAAATCCTAATCTACCAAATTGTAAAAGGTTAATAAATATGTGTATGTGCTTTAAAAGATTATTTCTAGATTCATATGATCATTTGCTGATACAAATGGGTTAGTGTGTAGACTTTAAATCAACAGGATGGGTCAGTTATGGCAGGGTCAATATATATATACATGTGTTTGTCTTAGAATGGATTGACACTATAATTGACC
Source organism: Ophiopholis aculeata (assembly GCA_032273385.1). Taxonomy (NCBI): domain Eukaryota; kingdom Metazoa; phylum Echinodermata; class Ophiuroidea; order Amphilepidida; family Ophiactidae; genus Ophiopholis; species Ophiopholis aculeata. The sequence goes on along the minus strand of JAUMTS010125331.1, from coordinate 7,188 downwards.
TAAAACCATGACAAGCAACTGTTTCATTGGTTGCTGCGATCTTAAGAGTTATTTTTTGTTAAGAACAGGGATGATTGTGTTCATATGAAATTATGGTAAACTGGAAGTGCATTTCAAATCTAGATGTATTTGGCATATAATTATGGTCCATTTCAAACTGTTTCCTGAATAAATTTTTGCTGTTAAATGAAGTGACAATACTTGTTAAAAGAAATGATACAATTCTAAAATTATTATTAAAGAAGGCCTTTAATTTGTGCACCGTGGCAGTTGGATGCAAAATAAAGGCCTAGACACCACCATACTAAAGTGATTCTCATAATTGTTCATAGATTTGAGCCTTGCACTTTGCGTGACGTGCGTCCACCAAGAAAAGGTAAACATTGGCACTGACACTTGCCACTGATTATCATGGTTGTGTCGCGCATGATCGAAGAGCCCAGGTGTGTGCCGCTCCACTCACTGTGCGCGTTGGGTCTTCATGCTGCGTAGCGGGATCTCTGAACAATTTTGAGAATCAGTTTAGACACTGTCAACAGCATTTACATTATGTCATAGCTTTAGATGGCACAGCATGGTTGAGACCTAAGCTGCCACGGTGTACAAAGGCCTACTCATTTTGTTCTTTTCCATCTCCATCTGACACTGTGGCAAATGGTGGTAGATTTCAGAGCTATCCTTAGTGGTAGTTTTTTCCTGTGTAAAGAGTGACATCCCTATATTTAGAGGCTGCACTATCTTGATGATTATGTGCTTTCTGTCTGGCTTTCTGCAAACTGAAAACATTCTATGTGCATGTCACAATTAGGCATATCAAAAAAATAAACATGTTTCATGATATCAATCTTAACCTAAGATCGGAATACATGTAAATTAATCACTGTTTTCATTTGGTTTATATTGATTAGAGTAAATTATGGTACATTCAGACTTCATAGCTAGATGTCTGTTGACGCTAGTCTTTCACAAAAACTTCGCACTCTGCGAACATGAGTACCAGCACCGCGAGTAGCCATGGTTAAAAACCAACGTCGGCAGACATCTAGCGATGAATTAAGATGTCCTCACATCTGTTGCTACACTATCACAGCTTTATGTATATAGTCAGTATCAACACCAGATTTGGAATGCACTTCTTCATAAAAACTAGATTGATGAAATGATCGAGGAAATATGAACATTCATGCTATAAATCAGTATGTTTTCAAAAGGAGGGTTTGATTGAGGACTTTGCACTGTAAAGAGGAGCTTGGGTATAACACAATCTTGTTTAGCATCCTTCGTGCATGATGTAATGTAAGGTTGGACAGTAACACAACTATAAATGGAGATTTTGGGATAATTGAATTAATGTAACTATTTTAGTATGGTGAGAACAGTACAGGGGTCATGAATATGTTGAAGAAGAATGTCATTGGCCAATTTGAGGATTTCGCGAATTTAGGTAAATTGTGGACTATTCCTATCAAGATAGCTACAATGTCCGCGTTATAATTTTTTAGACTGAGCAAAATGTTAGCATTTGGTGGCAAAACAATTAAGTCTACAATTCTACATGGGTTGTCAACACATGGTTGGGATGTAATTGCTAGTTTCCTACTGTGCCATGTGTCTTGAAATCTCTTTCAATGGAGAGCATGTCACTTATTTGGTTATACTTTTTCATAAATGTGTAGGTGTTTGAATGTAGTTTCTGTTTTGCAGACAATATTGAATCCGAAATAGCTGCAATTTAGCCATCGATGTATTTTTTCTTAATTCTGGGTATTTTAATTTAACCCATATAAGGTCAGATTAAATATAATTAGCAAGCTTGTATGTTCTTTAATAAGGCAGGTCCCATGCAGACAAAACATGCCAGCATTTTTGTTAAGAGGATGGAAACAGCTATATTCTATCTACTATTGCCTGGGGTATAAGAGATGCAAATGATGCCCGTCCACCACATGGTTTTTGGCAATAATTGCAAACAGGGGGATTATAGACAGGAATGGTCTCTACTCAAACTACATTTGCTAAGACTAAATTGGAAGGCTAGGAGCTATGGCTAAATTGGAAGGTAGCCAAGTAGCAAACATACACCTAATACCCTATGATTCGAGTGCAGTATGCAACATTTGGGTTGAAATGCAAGGTTGGATTCACGTACAAGGAGCTAGGGTATCATTTTCAGTAGCACTTGCAATGGTATATCATATACTCATTTTAAATGTTTAAAAAGGAAAACAAACAAGGGGAACTACATGACTATTTAGCAGCATTCTACTGGGAAGCAAAAACTCTGGTAGGGATTACATATGCCAATGCTACAAGATTCTATCATATAGCTGACAACGCCACCAAAAGGTAAATAAATTTGAACAAAAATGTCAAACGGCTGAATATTGATTCTAATTAGGAGATATTGCAGTGTTCCCATGCAACCACTGGGCTAGAGCAACTACCCAACATAAACTACGCCAACTTGCGAGAGAGGGCGCTATGCTGACCTGATTGTTGTGTATTCTGGGGGCGGAAGAAGGTAGGCAGATTTTGTTGGCCGAAAGGAGACTTTTTATTCTTCTTTTCCTTTGGAATGTAAAGAAATACATGAGAAAAACACATATATCATATTGAGTCTACTGAATAAACCCAAAATATTACTGGTGGAAAATAAGTGTTATAAGTGGAAAATCTAGATCAAAAGTTTTGAGAGAGAGGTAGCCAGATTGTAGTGTAGAGGTTGCATAGAAGCAAAGAGCCAAGTTTTATTGCGGATTTTGTATCAGAAAATAAATTGTTATAGTGAAAGATGAAAACATTGAATGATGAAAGGAAGATATGAGCAGTACGGATAGGTATGATGGATGAAAAGAGTGGTGTGATTGCAGGCAATATGAGTGGGTCAGTCAGTCAACCGGCCAAACCCATAGTACTCATGTCCACATGTACGTGCTACACGTATAATCATTGAAAAGAAAACATGGAAGAATGATTGAGAAAAACAAAATGACCCAAGGGGCCGGGACAGTAATTACCTTTTCCCAGTGGCTCAGGCCCTAGATTGACGGAAGAGCACACAGTGGGAGTAAGAATGTAATGTTGAAGAGCAATCATAGGGATGGAGTTAGAATCAAACAAGAATACGTTGCAAAGGTTACCCCCGTAGAATTTGGTGCAAATTGATTTGTATTTGTCGAAATACAATCAGAAAATATGCGGCAAGGTGCATTTGAGGGTGAAATCAAGGAAGGAAGGATAGGTTGACGGCAGAGAGAGGCAGAAATTGGAAGAAGTAAAAGGAAGGAGAAATACAATAAGAATTAAAAATATATATAATCAGAAACACAATATAGAATGTTGGCAGTGCCTCCATTTTAGCATTTTAAGAGTGTTTATTACAAAACTGTAAAGCATATAAATTTTGTGGTGCTAATTTCCCAGTATGATAGACAAGCCATATCTATTGGGCATAAGTTTGTGTAAATTGATGCTTTTATATCGAACATTCCAATTTCAAAAGAACTCTTTGACAGCATAAAACTTGTGAATTCCTGCTTACAACCAATTGTGTAATTCATAGCTAACTATTTGAAATACTTTCTATTACAAATATGCATCTTTTATTCAAAGAACATATCTAAATTAAAAAAATATTGTTTGATCTCTTTCTATACTGCAAACTAAATTATCTTGGTGTATGCTTTTTTTCTTCAACATAAGAAATATTAAAACACTGGTGAAACATTTTAGATAAAAGTTATACATTTTGATAATAAGAAAACTATTAAATAAGAGGCAATTTAAGAGGCAAATTTCTACATCAAACAAATGAGGCACTACCAAGAATGAACAGTAAAATAAAATTTCAGAGAGAAATCTTTAAGTTGAAAGATTAATTGTTTGTTAAGAAAAATAATAGTTTGTTAAGAAAAAAATCAAGATTAAAAATATTAGCAATATTAATAAACATAGCATTCTGATAAACATAACAAATTTTAAAATGTAGCACAGCAATACTATTTATTGAAAAAATTGTCAATTTAGATTTAATAAATTGAAATATATAAAAATTAAGAATGAAATATGTTTCTAAAAACAAATAATGACAAATTTAAATTATTATTATTAGAAAGTCAGAAATACAAACTTTTCCATGGCATTTTTCAATATTTAAAGCATGATTCTTTTGCTGAAAGGTTTTTAGGCATGCCAAAAATTAATAGGCCTAAACAGATTTTAATTTGAGAATTGGTTTAAACACTCAATTTTGTGAATTGATTGAAACATAAAGTACTAAAACATGATGCTTGATAAAAATGTGGGGGTGTTGTTTTATGAAGTCTTTGATAAATGATCTTAAATCTTACAAATGAGAAAATGTATCCGAAAAGTGAAAACTTCTACAAATTTGGCGATAAATGAGGAATTTGACTAACAAAATTTGATATGTTTTGGAATGATTACATATGATACAACCTATCTTTGTATGAGCTGTACTTTGTGTCAGGGATTTTTCTCTTGGTGTACTGAAATGAATCTAACATGAATGTGATCAGAAATCTTACAATGAATGTGCAGAAATGATGAAAAAAAAACAGCTGTTATATCTGGTGCAAATATTATCAAATCCTCTCATTTCATTAAAAAACAAGATATATTTTAAAATAAATTACCCAAAACAAAAATAATACTTAGTTATCTTAATACATGTCTATCAAGATAATATCAGCCTAATTTTCATTTATATGCATGTTACATCCAAGCACTTCTATTTTACTATGTTCGTTTATATAAACACATTTGTGCATGCATTACAGTAAGTTAAAACCTGGATTTGTCACTCAAAATGTCTACTTTACCAACATTTGACTGCCCTTTTTGCCTACATGATTTACCTTTTTCTTAGGATTGAGTAGCTCCTTATACTGCTCTGACTTGAGAAATCTTGTATAGCTGTCATTGCGCATTAACATGAATATATGATCTTGGGCAGCATCAAAGGTATAGCGGTCTGGGTTGAGCATCTTCTTCTTGGTGATATCTTGTGTTTTGGAGTCCACATTGATCGGACAATGTGATGAATCTGACAGGAATTCACTGCAAGAAAGTTGGTGGGTTTATTGCAAATGTTAAAATGGTTCAAATCGATTTCACTATATAAACTTACCAGTCAGTTTGAAAAACTCTGTCAAGAAACAATTCAATAATACAATGTTTTTGACACATATAAGCTCATATCTATTGAATCAGTTTGAAAACTGAAAATATGGGCATTCTTCAGCGACTGTCTTTAACATGACCAAACGTAACATGGCATTAGTCAGTGAACTTGAACGTACCTGAAGTGACATATATCAAGCCCTTCCAGCATCGAGCTAAATATTCATGACATTGACCTGTTTCAAAGCTGTGGCTAGTAAAGGTTTCATATTGCTTCAAAATAGGGAGTCTTTCTCCAAGCTTGATTGAACAGAATGTTGCACTATTTTTGGACATATTTCACACACTATAATCAAATCGTCAATATTTGTCTTGATGTAAGAAGGACTCGATATATATATCTAAATTATTATAGCAGCCTCTGAAAAATCAACATCCCCAAATATAAAGACACAAGGCCATGTAACATTTGTTCACATTTGTAATATTCAGTCACATTTGTTCACCTCCGATATTATTTAGCATCCAAAATCAAAATACAGTTATCTTTGACAGGGGTGAGAGTGCCTATCCATTAAACAATCTGAAACAGGTAGAAAAGGTTTTGAAATTTTGGAAGCTCTTATACTTTTGTACAGAAAAAGGTCATAACAAAGTCTGAAATTCTAAACAGCAAATTCTTAATTCAGACACAAATCTGAACTCTCACAGACCAGCTTTAAGTTGCCATTCACACACAGCACAGGTGTGATTTCAAAACATGATCATAACATCCATATCATTGTTTTAGCCAATTACTCATGCTAAAAAATCACCTACTTTGGAGACTTTCAACTCCATAGGGAGTTAATTACTACCTCATAGAACCAATTCAAAGAAAGCTTTTGATTTGCATTGCTACATACATCATAGTGTGAATCATACACACAAGAGACATTGCTAGGCGATGTATCTCACCAGTCAAACAAAGCAATATGCATAACGATCAACTTTTGCAATTGCCATCACTTTTCTATTTAACCATGTAACTTGTATATACAGTAAGATCAACATTTTGTTTTTGATAAGAGAATACTATCATAAGTGAGTTTTAACAAAACATATTATATTTATCACTTACGAGGCTGATACATATGGGATAATATGTGTAATGCTACCTGTACACTCTAGGCAACATCACACTGGTAGGGGCTTAAAAAGGAAACATTGGAGCTCCCTAAATGTTGTCTAAATGACAATGAATGTCCAGGGCAATGTTTGAAAAATGTTGTGCAAATCATGTCATACTTACTCATATATTTCTTGTGCTTTGGCAGGTACCTGACCTATTGGTAATGCCTTCAAATCTTGACATGCTAGATAGAACCTGACAAGGGGGAAGAAAAACATCAAAATAACATGATTTACTTAGTACCGCATGGTACCTATACCACACTCACTGGATGGCCTTGCTAAATATAGTATATGACAGTAGCAAAGATAGACAAAACCTAATTTCTTACGAGTAGCAATCTATTTTTATTTCACTATAGATTGAACATTGCTGATAACTCACACAGGAGTTGTTCACAAATTTACCTGTTTTTACCATTGTAAAGAAATTGTTACACCCACATCAAATCTTGCATGTTTTGCTCTAATTCTGATTAAGGTAGATATATTACAATAATGGGAAATGGGAAATGTTCAAATGTCAACAATTTAACTCACTGAAAGGAGAAATATCAGTCACAAATTCAACATGATTGATTGACTCATGTCAATGTACTTAGAATTCCTTGTATCAGCAATACTGATAATATGAACAAGTAACCTAAAATACCAATTATAGATTCACTGATTTGGTATAGCACCAAAGAGGTCCCTTAAATTCTTTTAACATATCTTGCTTTGAGAGATTTCATTACAAAACAACAAAAGGTCAATAAAATGTTACCTAAATAATCGCAACATACCACTCTTTATAAATCTTTTTATGAAGCAACAAAGATTCGTCTGTGTGTGTGTATGATTTTGAATTCGCTAATTAAAGAAGATTTAGACATC
>JAUMTS010125220.1:0-10090 GCA_032273385.1 Ophiopholis aculeata | reverse complement strand
TTGTATAATCATGGTAATTTGGTCTCAGATTTTGTAAAAACAAGGTGCTTAGTGAATTGAAATGTAAAGTGTAAATAGTATAGAATTCATGTTTACTAAGCATAATGCTTGACCTCACATCAGAGATATAGCCAACTAATGTGTGATTTATTTTGTATCCTGTACGAACGAAGAGAAATAATAGCTTGTGTTGAAGCTTGTACATCATGTGCGTAAATACACTCTCAAAAAATACCCTAAGTATTTCACCCCTGTACAAAATCATACCCTTAGCAAGTAGGCCTACTTGGGGCATTTCCTACCTTAACAGAATATTATTTCCATGTTTAAATATTTTCTAATGCAATATTGTTACACCCTTAACAAGTGCTTATTTTTTAATTTCCTCTGTGTACCATTTAGCTACCCTTTTCAAGTAGAAAGTGTGCTATTTGCTACCCCTTTTTGATTTTGGCATTTTTTGATTACCAATAACGATATATGTGTTTTTTGCCCAATCACAAACAAAAAACACCCTTTTCCCCTTTATTTGTGTATGCGCATTGTACAAACTGTAATACATATGATCCCCCTGGGATTGTCCACTGAAGTCTTTCATTTCTTTTTATGCAGACTGTGTTTAGGGAAATGGCTACAATTCAAATTATTGTTGACAATTCTTGGTTGCCTGACATTGAAATAAAGCTCGTGAATTTATCTGTAATGTGTGTCAGCCTGATCCAGTGTAAAAATAGTATCATTTTTGAAAAAGGAAACAAACTAGTTTATCAATAGAAAAACAATACTTTAAAGATGTATCAGATCAGCACATGTGATGGAAATCTTTTGAATACTAAATGTTATCTTTATTTTTAAATAATTAAAAAAAGTGTTATCAATGTTGAATGCACTATATCATGTATTTTTTTAAGGACAATGACATCCATCTGCCTGGTATGGCATCATGAACTTGGGAAGTTAAGATACAATGTTTCATATTCTTTAATACCATCTTAAAAAATGTCACTGACAGTGATTTGATGTTTTTGTACACAGATACCAACAACGATTCTGCTTTTCCACCTTATTGAATAATGACTGATGATATTACTAAAATACAGACAATTAAAGCAGGTGGTGGTGTACAGTAGGAATCAGGAGTTATATAAATCTTGTGAAACACACCGATATAGGTCATGCAGTATTCATCTTCAATTCTATTTCCTCTTGTTTTATTTCCAGGGGCGTTCAGCAATGCTCAGTCACTATGTTGGCAAGTATGCTCCAACATTACCCCATCACAGTTTGGACCAGATTCAATGACCAAGTACAATGAATTTCAATTGAAATTTAACAAATGTATACTACTTCCTGTTGAGCCCAGAGGGATGAGGCTGCAAATCGGACCCCCCCCCCCCTTTTTAAAAGGATACTAATTATACAACTGAAACAACTGAAATCAAATTTACATACAATTTGTTACTCTTTGGCTTCAAGCCATAAAAGTGAAAGAATAATAATTAATGAGCCATGTCAAATACAAGCTATTATGAATTGTCAACAAGTTAAAAAATTATAGAAAATAAATCATTCTGCTTAATTGGGTAAAACATACACTGGTAGTTGCGTGTCTGATAAATGTGGTAATTATGCATTTTCTCTTGAGGCTCTCTGGTTTCGTGTTATTTTGATAATTTTGAGGGATTAATATGTGGTTTTATACTAGTACTAGTTATTAAGTTACTACTAGAAATGCACTAAGAATCAACAAACTTATTTCTATCATGTCTACTGCTGAAAAATTAAGTAGAAATTCAAGTCATCTTTTCAAAATGGTCTATAGGGGCCAATTAGAGTGTCAATAATTTTGTTAATATTTGTTAATATTTCTAAAATGGATAGGCCCTTAATAAATTTTAGTTTTCTGAATCTCATGTAAATATGGCTATTAGAAAATTGCATTATGTAATTTTTTTTATTATACTGAAGACAAAAACAGCTATCTACTGAAGATAGCTATATACAAAAACGTGACAAGTTTTGCATTTTGAGTTACAAATTAATCTTATTTTTTAATACAATAGGAACAATTGTTTCATGGTTTGATTAACAATGTTCTCTCATGTCCCCTAGGGTTACCTCTCTATCTTTCTGTTGCCAGTGATTTTCTTATAATGCATCACTATTTTAAAATGCATATCACTATTAAAAGACCAAAAAAATATGTTTAAAAAGTATATTTTTTCTCTGTAAGCTTCTAATAATTCAACATTTTTTCGTCATCAAACACCAAACAATATTTTTTTTAATTTACCTGCAGAATAATTATCTAAGATCTTACATTACCTAAATTGAAAGTAGAGACAAAGGTTGGGAATTTCCCTCCATAATAGATTATGGTTAATTTAGTATTAATGTAGCCGTGTAAAGCATTGTTTCACATCTTCACATTTCATAATGAACTAATTACTTTGAAATTGACTATGTTTCACATAAAACAACCAAGGAAAAATAGCTCATTTGACATCTTCAAATTTGTTAATAAGAGAATTTCTCTTCATTATGATCAAGTTCGAAATCACACAAAACAGCCACGCAAACAATGTTAATTTCACCTTTCTAATTTCTTTATGAATGAAGTCCTCTTCATATCAGCAAGTTTAACATCACACAAACCAACATCCTAAAATTACATTGTATTATTTGCATTCTCCATTTGAATATAGTCGCACTAAAAATGCAACGTGATGTTCGATTGCTTTCCAAGGTGAGCACAGCTAGACAATTTTTAATAAATAAACATTTCCACTAGAAGAGCTTTAAGCTGATCATGCAATTGACAGAAGTGAAAGAGCGCATAATGAATGCTTAATCAATTCTTAACAATTTATTTGCAAATAGAATGATTTTAAAATACCAAGGTTTATGCAATATTAAAATTTAGCTACAATAAGTGAATGCATCAATATTGGTTACAATACACAGGACTGCTAGGTAATTCAATATCGTTTCCACGACGACGCCAGCGCCGGTTTTGTAGTTTCAGATTTTACAGCTAAGCTATACAAATTGCATATCCGTTCACTTGCAAGTAATTCATCATAAAGAAACAAGGGCTTTTTGGTAGTCCGACGTGTAAGACCATTTGCTTTGTCACAGAACGACGCTGAATAGCCCAATATCAGCCCATGTCCACTTCTGCACCAGTATACTAACCGTGAAAGCCCAGCGATTACTCCCAGCAAAAGGAGTTGCTGGGAGTAATCAATGGACTTTTGCGGTAAGTAGAATTTTAGCAGTTATACAATTGTTATCAGTGTCGTTGTGTGACAAAGCAAAGGGTCCTACATGTCGGACTACTCTTTGGCCCCTTGGCTATACATTAATAACGCTTGATCACCCAACACAGTGTCGTAATATAAAATCTTCAACGGATGGATATTTGCGATATTTCTTGAGCGCTTGTTAATTTATTCGGCTATTTAAATAATTGTTACGGTATGACGCCTGTGTGAGTGATACACACATGGGGGCGGTCTTTAGAGACTGCAGTCTTGTTAAGACATGAAAATAGGGAGTTTTGTTATTACAAGCTCTAATGCTGTTTAAATGTCAACCTATGTACACAATCCAAATTTGCATTAATACGCTTTAGCTTTGTTTCATCAGGTGGCTGTTGGGGGGGGGGGGAGGGGCTATTAACCCTACAGGGTCTTTCCGTTATTTAGGTTTTTTCTATACTTGATGAAAATGTATTATTAAAATCTTTCACTTTTTAAATATAAGGGAACAAACCAAAATATAAATGAAGTCCTATATAAACGTAACAAGTTTTGTTTTTTGGGCTGACCCCATTCTCCCCCTGAAATGTAACAATGAACAATGAAACATCCAAAATCTAAGATCTCAGAAGCATTTCTTTTTTGACACTTCACAAACATAATCAAAGTTTTTGACTCCCCTCCTCCCTTAAAATGAAACGTGTTGAATTTATAGGACTTTGTCAATACTTTGGTTTGTTCCCTGATATGGTGATGTTTTGTCAATGACACCTAACCTTGGCTATAGCCTTCACCAGGAATGATTGCTATCTTTGACAACAAAAACAATGTTGCATGAAAGCATGTTTCTTGAATCAAATTTTATTGTTATTAAGATCACAATAAAACAGTAATTTTGTCTTCATTGTGTTTCTTTTTTTATCTGATTTTCTTTTCTTTGTTTTTTGTGTTTCTTTAAAAATGTAAAGAACTTGTTTTGGCCTTTTCCTTTCTCTGTGTCTCAAAGGCAAACTTGCATACTTTCTATAGACTCTATTTTCACTGAATGAATTTTATATATAAACCTGCAATTATTTGAGTTTTTCATGGTTTATCATGTCTCCCCAACCACAAACCAACCTGAACAAACATACTGTAAAACACTTTAATTTTGTGATTTGCATAAAACTGATGTTTTAACAGGCACCTAATTTCACAAATCAGGAAATTTTCCTGTTACATTAATGTAAAAATGTAATTTTTGCGAGTGTTAAATTTTGTGAAACCACATCCCCACAAAATTTGCATAATTAAATCCTCACAAAATCAAGTGGTATTAAAGTAGACAAACACCAACCAACCAACAAGCAAGATATATTGGTACACTTACCAAGTATAAATTGCATATATCATTTATCTTCAACCAGCCAATAAGTAATTGAAGTCCTACCATCATGCCTGCTGCACTAATTAATTCCACGCCAAGCATTTGGTCACCAATTAATACTAACACAAAGTACAATAGATGAATAATGCATGCGATTTGACCACAGGGTTAATTCCCTAAATGGACAGATTACCATAATGAAATCCTATCGCTTGAAAGTAGTTGCCCTAGAACAAAGCCAATAGTGTTGATGACGGTAAGCCTGTTAATAACCTTGTTCGTTGTTACAAAAAGTGCCCAAAAGCAAATTTCTGATTTTGACTTCAAACAACAACAAATTGAATTTCTATTCCTAGGACTTCATGGACATGTGCAAATTAAGTGAATAAGCTTAACACTGGCATTAGTGTTGAAAGATGGAGGTTTAAATTGAGCTTGAAAAGAGCCCTTCAGAATTCCATTTTGAAATTGCATTCTGTGCAGTGTGCACAATATCAAGATGGAAATTATTGAGGCCACTCCTTTGTCTATCAACCTCGTTAGGAAATCTGGTATAAAGTACACACAACATGATTCTGTTAAAAGATCTTAAAATCTAATCTATAGAAGCCATCTATCCCCAACTTGTACTACGTATTTTAACTATCAGCTCCAAACTACTCAATACCCCTGGCTTACCTAAATCAAAAGTAAATTCAAACAGCTCAAATTATAACCATGATTTTGACCCAAATTGTCCCACCTCTGTTCAAATTTTGCAACACCAAACACCATCTGACCACTTTCAGCACTGCCAGACTGACTTTGTGTAATTGAAACCCCATATCTGAGTACATGTATACACAGCCCTTTGATTTGAACTTCACAACCTCCATATATCAGCATATGTTATGATGAGATGATGGGACAAAAGATCTTGTGGTTTTATCTTCAGGGATAACCCGAGGTCCACACATGCACTGATCTTGTGTTGCCATCTCATCACGCATGGGAGTTTTATCATCGTCATCGGCTAGAATCCCTGTGCTAATTGATCACCTGCCATCTGCTATAGGTCCACTTGAGATTAAGCTCTATTTATTAAGCTGACACGAAATCTAATGGGTGCTTCTAAATATAACATGTATGGCGCAGCGCCACGGTATATCAAATCTGAAATTTTAACACTAAGCATGCTAAGCCACACCCCTTAAACAAATGAGAATGGTCCCTGATGGAATACAAAGAGAATCTAAAGTAACCAGCAAAGAGGCTTAGATAATAAAAGCCCTATTCATTAAGCAGGCTTGGGCTTGCCTAAATCAAAAGTAAATTCAAACAGCTCAAATTATAATCATGATTTTGACCCAAATTTTCCCACCTTTCAAATTTTGCAACACCAAACACCATCTGACCACTTTCAGCACTGCCAGACCGACTTTGTGTAATTGAAACCCCATATCTAAGTACATGTGTACACAGCCCTTTGATTTGAACTTCACAACCTCCATATATCAGCATATGTTATGATGAGATGATGGGACAAAGATCTTGTGGTTTTATCTTCAGGGATAACCCGAGGTTCACACATGCCCTGATCTTGTGTTGCCATCTCATCACGTTTGGGAGTTTTATCATCACATCGTCATCAGCTAGAATCCCTGCGCTAATTGATCACCTGCCATCTGCTATAGGTCCACTTGAGATTAAGCTCTATTCATTAAGCTGCCACGAAATCAAACGGGTGCTTCTAAATATAACATGTATGGCGCAGCGCCACGGAATATCAAATCTGAAACACTCGCATGCTAAGCCACACCCCTTAAACAAATGAGAAGAGCTGAGAAGGGTCCCTGATGGAATACAAAGAGAGAATCAAAGAGAATCCAAGGCAACCAGCAAAGAGGCTTAGATAATGAAAGCCCTATTCATTAAGCAGGCGTAGGATTTAATGAGGGCGTACGTTGCAGGCCACAATTCTGAACCACATTGTACTGTACAGTGCATCAAATCAGTAATTTAAACCAAGCCACGCACCCTTACAAAAGGTAACACAATGGTGCAAGCCAAACTTAAACTAGATGAGAAAGAGACAGAGAGGAAAAAAAACACTCCGCAGTTTATATTCAAGTCTTTTTCAACACGCCGCAAATGATCTGATGAACCAAAATTCCAGGCTGCTATTATTATCCCACATGTATCAAATCTGTAACTTACACCAAGCCACACCCACCCTGCCTGACAAAATGGGAGCGGTGTCTGATGACATAAGATCTACTCAGCTAAGTGGCCTGATACAGGCAGCAACATGATTACCCTTAGAATCAGCTAGTGCTACAATTTTGATTAAATAAAGAAATCTGTCATACCCAAAGACATTTGATGCCCATTTCGGTAACTACACATCATAATATTATTACAGTTGCACCCAGCGTTTTCTTTGTAAACACGGCGCTTTATCGCCCAACAGATCATCGATATTTGCATCTGCCCTATTTTGATTATAAGCTTACCCGAAAAAATATCTGCTCGGAGCATAAGCAATCAAATTAAAATCCATAATTATATGATTGCGGAGTGTATTATTGCATATGGGTGAATGGATGCTTGTCAAGTCAATTGGGAATATGGGTCATGTTTTCGTAGAAAAATATTACAAGTTTTGAAACAAAGAGGTCAGTTTGTTGATATAATTTGGTAACCATGTTATTAATAGCCATATTTGCATTGATTTTTTCTGGTCTTAAAAACAGCTTACTGCTTTATCCCGAATAAAAAAATATTATGATTTTTTGAAACAAAGAGGTCAATTTGTTATGGTTAATCATATTTGCATATATTATATATTAGTAGCTTAATATTTTACAACAAAAATAGGACGTCAGATAATTACAAATGCGGTAAATGTCATTTAATATGTTTAATATAATAACTAATAATGATATAAAATGTATTTTTTTAATTCCACGGTTTATCCAATTTCATGCTGTGGTAATTTTGAATTAAGCAAATATTTTTTGATGATCTGTCATTATTGGTATTAAATTACTAATGAGCATTTGTCATTGTTTATGCATGCAGAAGGATGATGACATGTTCTTAAAATATTTCACAAAGTATTGTTATTTTCTAATAATTATTTAGAAATTAAATGAGATCAAACTATACTTGAATGCTATCTAGGCCAGGGCCAGTTAATCTGTGTTTTGTTTTCATATATATTTTCAATCTTACAAAAATAAAATGCAAGGATTCATAATTTCTATAGAAATAAAGGATTTGAAATATTCAACCAATTATTGCATACAAAGTACGGATTAAAAGGCAATAAGCCATTTAGATCAGTGACAACAAGACAGAAAGATGCACTCAAATATTTGATAGAGTACCTGAAATAAATGGTTTGTAATATCTCAAGGACTCTTATTACTGTTGCTCTTACATATGTACTATATATAATTCTGCCATCCAAAGTATTAATACATTATCTACAACTACAAAATTATATAGTAGATCGATACTGCTTTTCCCAGTTTTTATCCCCTCTTAATTTAAAGTTATTTCCAATGCAAAATCAAAAGAGTGTACAAACAATATATAAGTGTAACAGATACTGCATTTTTGCTCAGAAGTCATCTGCTTGTTACTTCCATTTTCTCCAGAATAAAACAAAGTATGTGCTTGTGCTCAACAAAGAAGATACAGCGTTATTACTTTGGAGGGCTGTATTAACCCTCTCCACACAGATGTCGAGTGAAGACGACATGTCAAAAATTTTAAAAAAATTTACAGAAATTTTCCAATTTCAAATTTCATCACCTTATTCAGATTCAGCATGAAAAATGCATTCCCAATTGAGTACAAACAAGCCTGGTATAGGTTCAGTAATGCCAAAAAGATCTTTTGATTCGGTTAAAATGTGGTAATTTATCAAATTTTGAACACTAAAATTCCAGGCAGTGTGAAAAGCATTAACTTGCGAGCTGTCAATCAAACTTGCAGTGGGTGACCAGAAGGCGGAGTTTCAATCTTAATCGTTATTACAAATTGACTCGCTTTATTAGTGTACTAAAAAGAAAAAAATAATAATTGCATGGACGCTTCAAGAAGCAATTATCAGAGCTAGCGGAGCTAGTCGCATCGCAAATTATGAACTGAAGTAGTCTGGTACGGCGGATGATAAATTTAGCCTGGTTTAATATGTGGTAGGAATATTAATCAACTACTAATCAATACAGATTTATTTAGCTAGGGGAATAATTTCACGGTCCAATCATTTTGTGGTGTGGAAATGATTCCGTTGAAAACAAAATGAAGTGTGGGGTTAAATGAAAAGGAAAAGATTTGGTTCATTAACATTTTCTGATGGTTCATGTCATGGTTACCATGGAAATGGGGTAATTTCGATGATTGTGGTCATGGTAGGAAATCTAATATGTACAATGTATTGAGATGGTAACACAACTTGAACTTATTTTGTAGTCAGGTTTTTTTTTTAATTCTTCAATGACAAGACCAATAAAATGAATTCTACTTATATTATAAAGTATTTGAAAAATATTGTGTTTTTTTAACAAAAATGCTACAGTAGATAGCAGATATCCAACAAATTTGTATTGGTTACAAAAGGACATTTTGTAGCATAAAAAATCCTATCAAAAACAATGAAAACTGTTTGAGAAGTGCAGTGTTCATTAATTATCATGATAGCATTTCAAATGCTATCTAAACAGTAGATAGCAGTTTGTAATCATTTAAAGCATTTTTTATTACAATATTCTTATCAAATTACACATTTAATACACATTCTGTGAATGTGAAGTGTTAATTATAATGGTAACATTATAAATGCTATCTACAGTAGATAGCATTTATTCAACACATTTGTATTAATAGAGATGCCACTTGGGGTTTCAAAAAAAATCTGAAAATACAAACTTTCTGAAAAGTGACAAATGCAAGTGCAGGGAGCGAAGCGACCAGAGCATCACGTCTCTCGGCAGGGGGTCCAGGGGGCTTGGCCCCCCGAAAAATGTGGGTTTTACATAGTAATTTTGCATTTGGGGGGCTATTTTGAACACAGTTTACAGCTCATTAAAACAAATAAGGGTTAAACTCTATTCAGAGACGCTCAGTACAGTGAAATTAGTGTAGAATCTTGATTATTTAAAATAAAAAATAAATAAATTATACAAATTCGGAGACATTTGATGGAAAACATAAAAATTTGGAATTCCGCGAAAATTCGGAAAAGTGGCATATCTGTATTAAAAAAATTGGCTAAATTCAAACTATATAATTCAAGCAACTTAATTATAATAACAAAAACCTTTTAGCTGACACTAACAAAACTGAATTAACAATGGCAAATGACTCAGAAAGATAATAATAGTCAAGAAATGCATTGAAATTGAAAATTAATTGACCAAAACCGTTCCAGTAGTTATCAGTATATCTGATATAAAACAGAGTAAAATATATCTAA
>JAUMTS010125109.1:0-10090 GCA_032273385.1 Ophiopholis aculeata | reverse complement strand
TGACCGGTGATATGCAAATTGCTTGGTGTTGTCTCTATCAAACAAAATCAGATAAGGAACCTCTCTGTAAAGTAACTTTTCAGATGATTTACTTTTAAAACCAACATGTTTATCTGCAATTTGCCAGGTAAACCTAATGGCCCTTTAAGTAGAGTCAAGGTGCCATGAAATGCTGTGTTGGCAAAACATAGAGCTTGTAATTGTGATTAGGGTTAACTGGTTTATACCATCCTTCTCCAAACTTTGAATGTCTTATAATTAAAGTGTTCTTACTTGAAACTGAAATTCTTGAAATTCTTTACTGAATGAACCTGCAACAACAATTTTTTTACATCCATTTGCTTTATATAATAATGTACAGGAAGCCACTTTAATAGCCATATTTTTAAAAATTCAATTCGAATTGGACTCCATAAAGACAATTTACCAAACGTCATTTATCTATTTTTATTCTTGATCTTTAAATTGCAAATTCAATTAATGTGGTACAAAACATCCGAATTATTGATTTCATGTGATTTTCACTGCAGAATGCCTAATACGTACATGTACATCGATGAATGTTTCATGCTTGGTACATGTGTGTATGTTTCAATATCTATTCTCAGAAATTGTTATTTAAAAAATGGAAGATGATTAAATGCAATATTACTTAGAACAAGCATCCTTGCACCGTTCATCATCAATATAAAAAGCGTATAGCTAAATGTACAAAACTGTTTTTATTTTAGCTTTTATAATCTTTTAATAAACTGGAAATAAAATAAGATACATCTTCCTGTACCATTTTGCCTTTTCTATTAAAATTATATTCCGGTAGTTGACAAGAATGAGTAAAATTCATTACTTAGTGGCAGTTTGAGCTTCAGCTGTTTTTTTGAACCCCCCTCCCATCGGACCTCATCCTTGTAATAATGCCCCGCCCTTCAAAAATCAACAAGAAAAAAAAAACACCCTGCTGAATGAATCAGTTCATGTAAAGTTAGGGCCTGAAGTTCACTTGTAATGTTACATATAACGATGCATTTCACCTGGGATTATTTCTTGATAGCTTTGACATTTACTTTATTACTGGTTCGTTTGAACAAGATCGTATACAATATTCATATCATTTGTGTGGTACAGCCCCCCTCTATCAATAATATAGAATTATTTTGCTTTAAAAAAAGCTTTTAGTTCAAAACTGTATCAGAAAGCTCTACATGAATTTCATGTACTTACTTATAACTAATATTACCTGAAGTTCACCTGGAATTTGCATTTCACCTGGGATTATTTCTTGCCATCGTTGACATTTACTTTATTACTGGTTCATTTGAACAAGATCATATATGTAATGCAGCACATCAAAAGGGGGGGCTTTGCGACCAACAACTTTTCATAATAATGGGTAAAAACATGCATAAAAAATAAGAAAACAATAAGAAATCACGATCTATTATCAATTATAAAATCCCCTCTTTGTTTTTGCTGCATCACATAATATTCACATCATTTGTAAGGTACAAAACTCAAGAATCATTTTAGCTCAACACTGACTCAAAAAGCTCTGCATGTATGTCAAACTTGAAACAACAAAAATGGGGCAAAATTTTTCTAAGGGTCAGTTTTGGCACTTTTTTGGCAATCTATGTGATCATAGTACCCCAACCATTTCTCTCCATCATGAAAAGGTAGATTCACTTGTACCGGTAATGTTAAATATCAAAATGCATTTCACCTGGGATTATTTCTTGCCGTGGTTGACATTTACTTTATTACTGGTTCATTTGAACAAGATCATATGGATGTAATATTCATATCATTTGCATTGCACAATCTAGACAGACCCATTAACGCAATTAAAAATCTCTCTTCATAAAAATTATGTAAATATTTATAGAAGTAGCCTTGTTTTAATCATCTACTTGTCTATTTACATAGAGGCTAATTGTTATGATAATCATTGCAAGCCAATCATCACATGAATTATTCATTGACTAAATCCATATGTACATGTACAGCAACAGCTGACCTACTGTTAACAGCTGATATTTTGACGTGAAGATATTTTGCAAATTCAAAGTTTTGGAAAAAAATGTGTGAATTCTTAATTAGTTAATATCCGTGTTCATGTAATGTAATCTATAAATGGCATTTAAAAAATGTGCATATTTTTAATTTCAAATTTGCAAGTGTAAAATTCATTAAATTAAAAATCTTGCTAAAATAACTGCGCATAAAGTATTATAGATGGCATGTAGTTCTCACTTTTGTAAATTAAATATCTATGTTTATACAATGTAATTTATACATGGCATTTCAAAAACATGCATGTTTTTAATTTTGTGTGTTATTAATTTCAGATTAGCAAGGGCCAAGTTCATTAAATTAAAAATCTTGCCAAAATAACTACGCATATTATGGATAGCACATATCATATGGTTGGCTAAGACTAAGCATTCATTAATTACAGCTTGCTTCCGCTTGCATGGTCACATTTGTGTTAGATTTAACACGTTATCTTTTATCAGTGTCGTTATTACTGGCAAGTTCAGGGCTGATTGGCTATGCCTGATCTATTTGAATAATTAATTATTTATTCCGTGAAATTAGATTTGTATTTCAGGGGTAGGTAAATAAATATTCAACCATAGTCATTGATACAGGCATGTACTGAATACACCTCAGAGAAATACTAAATAATGTACCCGGTTTGAGATGACTTTTTTACTGATTTCATAGATTTGTGTTGTTTAAAATTCTAAATTTTGCTTTAAATTTGGTAATTTTAAGTGCCTAGATTCAGATTTGGAAGAGAAAATATTATACCTATATCATACTAGATTTTTTTAAATTTCACATGTATACCAAATGAATTTAGTTGCAAATGTGGTATACATTTGTAGCATGCTCTATACTGCTCTATAGTAAACAAAAATAGCACCCCAAAAGTGCTGACGGCCAATTCGAGCAGATAAAACACACTTTTAATTTAATGTGGGATTTTGGGTAACCACACTTTTAGTAAATTAAAACTGCACAGAGACGAGATCACAAAAGTGAGCTAGTGGCACCTAATTGCAAAACTTTTGATGAAAAACGCACGCACTTGATATAATCTTTGTTTAAATGCACTTGGGCTGACAACACAGTCACCTTGAAAGGTAATGCTTTAAACATGTGTCTGATGCAATTAGTATAGAGTCATTTTGCGGACTTTATCTATGGACGGACACCAGGTCGGGTACTTATCTTTACGCACTCCCATTATTGCATTAAAGACAACGTTAATTACTCAATACGTAAACATCAGCTTCGTTTTGTTGCCATTCTTTTGATTCATGATTAAACATTACAATTAGAAGACTTGGTGAGGTTTCTATGATCTTAATTGAGTTAACGAGTCTTGAGTGAAACCTTGAGTGGAACCTCTTATGTTTTTATTGCATTTTAGTGGGCCTTTTAATACCTTTTAATGAACTTTTTGTGTGGCTTTTAGTGGTAAAAATACTTGTTGACATCCACGACCTAACTCCATCTTGTTTTCCACTGAGAGGTCAACCAAGGTCAACTGAGGGCGTCAACACAAATACCATAGACATCAGAAAACAGGGAGGGAGCAGGACACTGAAAGTAAATTTGCTCTAACATTCCGGCCCCTAATTGTATCAAATGAAACTGTACAATTACCCTAAAATTGACAAATTGCAGCAAATTTTGTTTAACAGAACCATAACTCAAAAAACCAAAATTACTGCCTAATAACCTTATTATGAGCTCAGAAACAAACTACAAATCATAATCCCAATTTCAATGTACACTTGATAAGTAGGTTAACAACAAATCAGTCACACCTGATATCACCACAGGAATTGGTTTCTGGCAATCGAGCACCAAACATTTGTGCCAACATGACAAATAAAGTAGAACAACCATGAGTTGGCAAATGAAATCAGCTCTAAGTGACTCCAAGTGTGGCTGCATGCAATGAACACAATAACACCAATACTATAAACAACCTTTAACATGGTAACTCTAAAATGTGGAGTTCAATCTAAAACTTTGCCCCACAAGTGCTTGTTTTGAGCACAAGTGCCTGTTTTGAGCACTTAACAAAAAGTAATGAAAGTGAAGTCATCAGATAAGTTTTGGTAAATTTTAAATAGAACTGACAAACTAATGCCTGAATCCCATTACTCAAAACCTGACCAGAAAATCATTTGTTTGTTAACTAGCAAGCATTTATACAATGTACAACATATACATTTTTCACTTTTTGTACACCTTGCACCAAGTACATGTATTGACCCTGACATGTAACATGTAAAATCTTCCAAGTTGGCTGATCATCCTGAGTTCAAAACCACATATTTTACATGCACTGGTTCTGGCTATGCCAAATATCTTGTTGACCGTCACCTGGTTTCCAATAAAGTAAATTCACATTGGCCATGTTAGTCATCTTTCCATGTCACAACAGAAGCAATTAAATATCTTGCTCCCAATGAAGAAAATCACTGCAGCTAATCCAATAGACGGTACTTGTGTGGTAAATCTCACAGAATACACATGCGCAGTAGATTGCTCCTTCCATTGCTAATAAGTGAAGCATGGTGCATCAACATACTCATTATTTGGAACTTATTTGACCAAATTTTAACATTGTTGTCACAAGTCAACTATAGGCTAAAAACAAGAAGTAACCTGAACGTTTCTTCAACCTTTAAGTTTTGGCCTGCAAAAACTTTAAAAACTAACCTAATCTTCCAGAACAACACTGAATGATTCTTAAGATTAGCTAGTTAACTTGTGGCAAAACCAATACATAAGTTTTATATTTCAGTTCCTATAGATGCACTTTACAAATTTTTGACATCAAGGACTGCTTGTGTACTCCATAGTATCCAAGATAGTTTATTCCATGGACAAAAATAAGGGACGTTTGACTGTTCCATCAATCGTCACCCTCCAGTAACTTTACTAACTTGCTGATTGGACGGATGAACACACCATTCTTTGTCTTCACGCGTACTGCTCTGACTTCTCCTTTATAGTCTGGCATTGTCACTACCACTCTCCCCATGAGCCATGATCCCCGAGGCTGAGAATTGTCAACTATGAGGACTACGTCATTCTCCTTCACATTATTTACTGTATGATTCCATTTCTGTCGTTCTTGCAACTGCGGTAAATATTCACGAACCCATCTGCTCCAAAACAGATCTGCCATGAACTGTATCTGCTTCCAGCGGCGCCTAGCATACTGATCTTTGGTATCAGAGATGGCTGGAGGCAGTGATGGTTTAACTTTCATCAACAACAGATGATTAGGCGTGAGTGGTTCTATGTCATGTGGATCCTCAGACACAGTAGTAAGAGGTCTACCATTTACAATTGCCTCTACCTCACAAAAGAGTGTGCGAAGACCTTCATCCGTTAATGTCTGTTCTTTGACGACTGATTTCAGTACTTTTCTTACTGTCCTTATCATCCGTTCCCACACTCCGCCAAAGTGTGACCCAGTAGGTGGATTAAAAGTCCACTTTATTCCTTTCTGTAGGCAGGCATTGTTAATCTTTGATTTATTCCATTTATTGATTTCAGCACGAAGCTCCTTCTCAGCGGACACTAAATTGCTGCCGTTGTCGGACCTGATTTCTTGAACTTGTCCTCTCCTGCTGACGAACCTTCTAATAGCATTGATACAAGTGTCTGTATTTAAAGAATCACCAACTTCAAGGTGAATAGCTCTTGTTGTGAGACATGTAAATATGATGCCATATCTTTTCACCATGGATCTTCCGATCTTGACCTCAAACGGTCCAAAGTAGTCAACTCCAACTTTGGTGAAGGGTGGATCACCTGGAGTTACACGATCTTGAGGCAAATCAGCCATTTTCTGATGCTGAACTTTACCATGCTGCCGTCTGCAGCGTACACACACGTTAATTATACTCCTTGCGGTAGCATTTGCTCCAGTCGCCCAGTACTTTTGGCGGAACTGGGCCAACATATTGTTTCTACCAGTGTGTCCTTTGTTGTTGTGTATTTCTTGCAATATGAGCCTGGTAACTGTGTGCCCCTTAGGCAAGATGCATGGATGCTTTACTTCTTCTGGCATCGCTGCACGACTCAAACGTCCACCAACTCGTAGAACTCCATTCTCCAAGGTTGGATCTAAGCGGTACACTGGGCTAGTTTTCTTCATTCTTTTTCCTGAACTTGATGCTTTATTTTCAGCACTTTGACCTCTCAACGCAGCTATTTCCTCTCTGAAGCTTGACTGCTGGACACAAACTATGATAGCTTTCTCGGCATCTTGAAGGTCACCTAAGGTAAGTACACTTCCTTCTTTTGTGTGGTTCACACTGGCTGACGACTTTATCTCAGTAGCACTACGGCTTGTAGTTATGTCTGACGGAAGCTGTTTCTTCTGTTTAGCTCTTTGATGAAGCATCTGACGGACCTTTAAAATCCAGCCTACAGCTCTTTTCAACTTATACCAACTAGAGTAGTGCTGAAAGAACTCATACAAGGTAGGCACTGCTTCTTCTACTTGTACTGCATTTACTGTGACACCTTTCACCTCCGGATCATCATCATCATCATCATTACTTTCTTCAAGCATCTTTGCTTGCGGCCATTCTTCTTTTGGCCTCCACAAGAACTGCGGTCCCTTAGACCATCTGTCATTCTGTAGGAATTTGTCTACAGTCTGACCCCTTGAACACTCATCAGCAGGATTTAAAGCTGTTTCTACATAATTCCATTGGCTTGGATGTGATCCGTCTCTAATGATGGCTACACGATTGGCTACAAAGGTTTGGAACCGCTTGGTCTCATTGCTGATGTATTTTAATACTGTGGTGCTATCTGTCCAGAAGAATGTATTATCTATTGGCACTTCAAGCTCCTTGTGAATCAAATGATTCATCTTTACTGCTACCGTTGCAGCGGTTAACTCAAGTCTTGGTATCGTCGTCTGTTTCAGTGGCGAAACACGACTCTTCCCTATGACGAATGAACAATGTATGTCATCTTTTTGGTTGACATATCTCAAGTAAGAAACTGTCCCGTAGCCAGTTTCGCTGGCATCACTAAAATGATGCAGCTGTATCACTTTTGGTGTTCCAAATTCATTTGGTACAAAACACCTTGGGATTGAGAAGTCTGACAGTTTGGAGATATTTTCAAGCCATTGAATCCATTTGATTTCATAATCCGGGGGAATTTTTTCATCCCATGATAACTGTAGTTTGCAAAGATCCTGCAGAATCCTCTTGGCTGGTAAAATCACCGGCGATACGAATCCTAACGGATCATACAGTGTGCACACTACTGAGAGTATGCCTCTCCTTGTCAAAGGTTTGTCTCTGGTTTGAACTTTCAGGTTAAAGTTATCTTCTTCTGCTGACCACTGAACACCTAAAGCTCTCTCCACTGGCAGTGAATCTTGGAAATCCAACGTCTTCAACTTTTCAGCCCTATCTTCTTTAGGGATGGACTGTATCACGTTGCGACTGTTTGAGGTCCATTTAGTTAGCCTAAATCCTCCCCTACTGCACAGATCCTGAAGACTGCTTGCAAGATGAACAGCTTGTTCTTCCGTGGCAACCGATTTCAAACAATCATCGACATAGAAATTGTTGTGTACCGTCTTCACTACCTCCTGGTCAAAGTAGTCTTTGTTATCTTCAGCGGTCTGCTTCAGTGCAAAGTTTGCACAAGACGGTGATGATCTTGCACCAAACAGATG
Organism: Ophiopholis aculeata; assembly: GCA_032273385.1. Lineage (NCBI taxonomy): Eukaryota > Metazoa > Echinodermata > Ophiuroidea > Amphilepidida > Ophiactidae > Ophiopholis > Ophiopholis aculeata. The sequence continues at coordinate 2,352 of JAUMTS010125109.1, read as the reverse complement.
AACTTTCATCCGGTATTCTTTCATAGGCTTGCTGAAGTCACCATCTGGCCACCACAGAAATCTGAACATGTCCCTGTCTTCCTTTGGGACCCTGACCTGGTGGTACATTCCTTGAATGTCTGACATGACTGCAATGGGACCTTGACGGAATCTCAAGATTACACCCACTAACGAACTTGTTAAGTCCGGGCCTTGCAACAACTCACTGTTCAGACTCATTCCCTTGTACACTGCAGCACAATCAAATACAATTCTTAATTTCTTCTTTTGAGGATGGTACACCCCATGGTGTGGGATGTACCAAACTCTCCCATCTACTTCAACACCATCATCAACTGGCTCTGCATAGCCCATCTTCAATGTGCTTTCCATGGAAGCCTTGTATTCTTCCATAAGCTCGTCATTTCTCATAAGCTTTCTCTTCAAGTGAGCTAGTCTTTGTTCTGCTAGCACGTGGTTGTTTGGAAATCTTACGTCTTTGTTTCTAAGAGGTAATCCTATCTCGTAGTGTTTATCTTCATCATATCGTAGGGTGCCTTTGACCTTGCCCAGAAACTGTTGATCTTCTACAGATCTTTGTGGGGTATCTTCAATGATACGCTCTACGAAATCCGTATTATAGAGCTGCGCTATATGTTTATCCAGCTCTTCTACAACCATGATTCTGTTTACGAGAACACTGCTGTCACTTGCCGTTGACTTAGTAAGACCATGGACTGTCCAGCCCAAAAGTGTTTTACATGCAAAGGGCCCATCATTGTCACTGTGGATTATCTTCCATGGCTCTAAAGCCTTTGGTACATTATTACCAATGAGGAGGTCTACATCTCCTTCAATCTCTGGGAGAACTACTTCTTGTAGGTAAGGCCATGCTTTCACATCTTCCATGTTTGGATAATCATTTTTATCGGTTGGAATTGACTCTCGAGTGAAAACCTCCGGAAGGTCAATAAAACACTCTCAGTTAATGCCAATCAGCTCCAGTCCTTTCAACTTGTGTGTATCAACAACCTCATCCCCTGTAATTGTATTGATGTGCAATTTGATTTTCATGCGTCCATGTCTCAACTGGTTCCTTAGTTTTTCAGTGCAAAATGTTGCATTACTTCCGTCATCAAGCATTGCGTTAACTTTGATAATTTCTCCAGTTTACTTTGAACGAACTATAACTGGCAACACTGTCTGGGTCGTTCTCTCTCCGGCCCCGGTCAGACGACAAGCTACACTAGTTGCTGCTTCTTTGGTGACAGCTTTTTCCTTACTTGTATTTAAATCACCTTTCTTTTTTGTCTTGGTAGTTTTTGCGGTCCTGATGGAGCACCGTAGGGTGCTTTCCTTTGCATTTGCTGTACAAAAAAATAACACCAGAGATTTCAACCAAAAAAGTTGTATAGATCTCTGCTTTAAAACTGTATAATATTATTTGCATTGTTGGAAATAGCTGCACCGCGCCCTTTAATACCTTCCTACAATTAAACATATAGTTGTTGAAATCATGAACATGATTTATTGTGTACATTTATCTCTGCAGGTCTTCAGCAAACAGCTGCAAATCCTGCAGTTAAGAACACAGGTACCAAGAAAAGTAAGTTCTAGTACCCTAATTTAAAAGACAATTCACATTTTCCTTTTATTCACTCTGTAAAAGTTGCAGCTCAGTAACTTAGATTTGAAGTTATAAGATGTACAAACTGAATGTACAACATTGCGCTTGTGCTTAGCTGTACATAAAAATAAAACCATAGATTTTAACCAAAAAGACTTGCATCTCTTATCTGATTATATCATGAATGAAAAGATTGGTCTTTGCCAGCACAGTGGAGGAGGTGCATTCACTCTACCCAGCCAGCATTGCTGATACTTTCCTACAGAAGTAAGTGCCATGTTTAATATTTAGGTTCTCAACATAAGAAAGACCCTTCAAATTGTGTTTGTGTTTAATGTACATCCTATATTTTGTGCGAACTCAACTAGCGTGCTATAATCAAGATATACTAGTGTTGCCTACATCACATAATAATGAAATATTGTGTGCGTCTTCCATGTTTAATAAACATTTAATGTCTTTTCAAGTTCAGGTAAATTCACTAGATACACATACGATTCTATTACACCTGGTTTGATCATTATAGCTACCCAAGACTTGCAAAAAATGCATCTTTAATTACACAGTAAAATATAACGGCCATCTTTTTTCTTTCCTTGCTTTAATGGTGTGTACTCAGACAGCTCCAGTAGGAAGATACTATCAGGCCCCTGACACTCGGTCCCAGATGTTTTTAGCTCCTTTGTGACATTCATTTCTTATGAGAGAAACAAATAACTACCGAGTATAGCGAAAAGTGCGGACAC
>JAUMTS010124887.1:0-10092 GCA_032273385.1 Ophiopholis aculeata | reverse complement strand
TAGGTAAAACCTATAGCTGTGATTTTGTTTAAAGTGATTTTAAGTGCAGACATTTTTAAACATGACCTTTGAAATTTGCAAACATATTGCCTGTTGCTCACAAACAGTGTTCAAAATTTTGGTTGTCCGTTCGCCCGAGACAACCGAAATGAGCGTCGGACAACCTAAAATAATACTGAGGTTGTCCGGTGGACAACAACAAATCTGTTGCTAAAAGTTACTGTTCATCATGTTTATTGGTCACAGAAAGTTGTTCCAATTTGCGGACAACCGAAAAGTTTGGCGGAAAACCAGAAATTGTTGGACAACCACAATTTTTTCCTTAATTCGGACACTGCTCACAAAATAAGATAACTTGTTTTGGCCTAAGAGAACCTTTTATGCTCAAACTGATCAGAGTGCCTCAATAGGAGATGTTGCTCGATCTAAACGCCACCAACGACTTGTTCTAAATCTTGATTTTTTTACCCGCACTACATCCAGGAAATCAGCAAAGTTGTTTACAAGAAAACTCTGTCATGCAATACGCCCCCTTAATTCTAATGACATTAATAATGACTTACTAATATTATTTAGGAAGGTGGCTCAACACGTGGTAGCAGCCCATTGAAACTGTACGTCTCATATTCCGTTCCAGAAAAAACAAGAGCTGCGGTAGTTCTCTAGAATAGCCTCAAGGGTTTCACTATTACAGAAGAGAACAAACACTTCCTTATAATTGTTAATCCATCAGTTTTCCAGAACTCCTAGAACTGTTCCAGAACTATTTCAGAATGCGGAATAAAACGACTCAATTTAATCAATTTTGTTTTCTCCTTTGCTAGATTTAAATACTGTAAAACAACTTAATTTCGAGAGGGATTTAATTTCGTGGTTTTTCACGAGGGATGTGGATTTTTGAAATTAAATACACGCAAAATTAAAGAAATTACAATGTTACAGTAGAATTTAATTTGCTAAATTAAGTGCATGTTGCAACATAACTTATTTGCAATTCGGGAAATAAAGTTCCCGCGAAATTAAAGTGTTTTACAGTAGCAGCTGCTGATTGCGGACTGAATGCAGGTGGACACGACCTTTAACATTTTCCAGTATTAAGGTGTCTCCACGATTACAGATATATCAACCAAGGTGACCCCATCATTAGGTGAAAATAATTGTTGGGTTGCCCAGTGCCCACAAGTGAGAAATTGGGAAGGTCTCGGTGTTTTAAACTAATTTAAGGTTAATCTTTTTTCATATTTTAGTGTGTTCAAGGTTAGAACATATTTGTTGTTTAAATGTTATGTGTTTTTGTTTGTGTACAATTATGTTGTATAATATAATATCATGATATTGTTTTATTCGTGTGTATTACCCCGATACATTCATACAAAAACCATTTGTATTCCCACCTACCATACCATACATCTCCCACCAGGGTTCACTCACATGTGTGGTACTCATATTCTTTAAAAAAGAAATCCCAAACATTTCAAAATTGAGCCCTACAGTATAAAGTGGATAATTGAGCAATTGCAAGTTTAAATCCTTTTGGGTTTGACATATAATTTTTGTCCATGAATGGCACAAACACTTTTTTCATTTTATCTTCATTTAATCTATTTCAAACATTTTTATTGATCACCATGTATAAGAGTGTGGGTGACCCTCTTTTTACAATGTGTACTTAATTTCCCTGTAGTGAACTAAATAAGAATGTTCCTCTCTCCCTACTAATCAATAACAAATATTCAGAAAAAAAATCTGAAATGCTACAATATTTGGTTCCTCCTGAATGGTACAAAATGGTATGTACAGGAATTTGTGTGAAAAGACCAAAACTTATAAGTTAAATATTCTGCTTGGGCCATTAATGATTCAAATGATGATCTAGTCCGCAAGTATGGGACACAGTATTATAGAATGCTGCTTCGGGTCGCAAGAAGATGCTACTAGTGTAGGCATCTTTTGAGAAGTGGTTGACATCATCAGAAGAGGCTAGCAGTTTTTCGCAATTTTATATTGCAGTTGGTTTGATGCATTTTCTAGGCAAAATCCTTCAGTGAAATAGAATAAAAGGCTTCCTTGTCTTTTTAGGTTTGTTTACTTTATCATTGAAAAACACATTTGGAATTCCCATGTCTGCTTTACAATTTTGGCTAAAAGGGGGAAATATTTTTAAAACTTGCACTAAATTATTTGGGAATTCTAAAGTTTTCTTTACCTTTACCATTGCAACTGAAAAAGGTGGTTATATTTTTGGATTGCCCACTGAAAAAAAAAAATTGGCATCTCATGTCTTTAGAGAGTAAAAACCATTAATTTCTGTAATAGCTAATCGTAGTTGAGAGCTGGTTATATCATGTATGCCAGATTTACAGCGACATTTGCATTATGACTTTAGAGCTACATAAAGAAACAAGCTTGTCTCAGGCAATATTAGTGATTGGCAAATCTCCTGCATAAGCTGCTATGTGAATAAGCTCCCAATTTGTTGGACTGATTTGGTCACCATCAATCATTCAATTTCAAAAACTTCTGGCAATAAATCATTTATATTTATACTTTTAATATCATAAATGTATGATAATCAAAAATTAAACAGTTATGAAGAATAAATAAAATCTGTGATTAGTGCAAAGCTCACCGTGTTTAATAAAACAAACCATTGCACTCTCATTTCAGCCATCTTTTTGGCCTCTTTTTAGGTTCACTGATATGGGAGGCAGTAATTGGTCTGAGCATGCTCAGTTTGCTGTGTACCCCCTCATTGATGTGAATGTGCCAATCACAAATATTGTCTATACAATGATGTTACCCTCATTATTAACATAATACCAAATATATGCATGAATTGTTATCATCTCATCAACAATGCCATAGTGATCCATTTTGGACAATATCTTGGCATGGATTTATCCCTCCATCATATTATCACTCATATAACGATCGTTGGAATCATCAGTGGATCATGTTTCGTTCGATTCAATATGAAATAAGTCACAACTTCTTTATGGTAAGTTGAAGATATATATTTGGGAATACTGTTGTTCTTTGCAATATTCATATCTGCTAAAAAAAAAAAATATCTGCTTTGCTTAAACTTACTGATGCTTCATCAAATTAAAAATTAAATCAAAGACCTTGCATTTAGCTTTTCAACATTTTTGGTGTGTTGTGTGAAAGATTTATTTACGTAAGAATCATCTAAAGGCTTACGATACTTTAATAATTATAAGAAATGATAGGCTTACAGATAATAATAGGTAAATTTCTTAATTTAGAAACACCTAACAGTTTTGGGTCAAATTTCTGGTGGTCCATAGGCTCATTGTAATTTTTGTTTAAATTACCGCTAATTATTTAACAACTGTCAAAGTAAATAAAATGAGTAGAATTAAATATGTTAAATATTAAATGAGCAACACTATGGTGTACTTTACATGAATACAATTTAGCAGAGAGAAATAAATCGTCAGGTTTCTGTTACCAAAATTCTTTCAAAATGGTGATTATAGCCGGCCCAAGTTGACAAACCTGCCATTCCATCTTCCAAACTACTACACGACGTGACAATTGATGCAAACATTTATATTAAGATGATGTCATTAATACTAAAAATATGCATTAGACTATTATAATAACTTTAAGTCAGACCCATTACATGTGTGATAAAATTCAAGTGTATTCTGTTACTCATGAAGCCTTCCTGCAATATTGAGGTTGTGTTCAATAATTTAAACCAAAACAAAAATAAAACAAATAACGACATGTTCTAGCCCCGCATTAAAAAAGCTTATTATAACTAGTTCTATTCAAAACTGAAACATGTTAATATATTGAAACTGTACTCATGTCATGTATTAGACCCCTCCCGTCTCAAAAAATGTCATCGTCATTAAGGTTCACTTTCATGGTACACATTGTATAATAATATGTCTTGATTTCGAGCATGCAAAGTTTGCACAATTCGTGTTGATCTATGTGATCAGGCAAAGTCAGTGGGAACTTGGAAATATTAATTTTGAGATAAGCGAAGCAAGAGATACAATGGGATATTTTTTTGTTTGTTTTTACAATCCTTCAACTGCTCAGTAAAAAAACCCAAGTACAAATGTAATGAGTTTTTCTGTCAAATGTAGCTTTGAAAAGAATGAACACAACTAATAAGAATTTATGAAATATGAATATATATTGACTTCAGAAGTTTGCAAGGGTCCAGTTCTCAAATGAAATAATAGAAAAATCAATTTTCGGTTGCTAAATTATAGATATAAAACATACTTGACCAATTTCAGGAACAATTTTGGGAATATCAATAAAATATATTTTGATTTTAGGAAAACAGCCTCAAACACCACTCTAATATGCATAATAAAACTACAGTTTCTGAAAGAAAACTTCTTAAATGTCTTCACTACCTTGTAGCAAAAAATTCTTTCTAATTTCCCACAACATAGAATCTAGTTTGCTCACTTCTTTGTAGCGAATCGTTCTTTCTAACTTCCAACAACTTAGAACCTGATTTCACCACTTCTTTCTTTGTAGCAAAGCGCTCTTTCTAACTTCCAACAACTTTAGCATTGCTGTAAATTCTGATGGAAATGGCTAGAAAAATGCTGCTACAATTAATGTTTATTTCCTTTAGTTTCCAAATCAAAGCAAACTAAGCTCTCAAAAGGCTAACTCTCTTTTCATTTTCCACATCAACTACCGTCAACCTTCATCCAATTCTACCATCAACCTACTAAAGCTTCATTCAACTACCATCAACCTTTACTCAACTCATTTCACTTTGTTATGTTTGTTTGTTTGTCTGTCTACCTGTTTGTTCTCTCTATACTTGTTTTTTGCACTTTTTACCGCCCATCAGTATACCAATTTTCCGGGAAACACCAAATTTTGCACCAAATTTGGTGCTTTTTGAGCAATTTCCCCAAATACATCAAATTTCAGCATTTTTGGTGCCTTGCTCTGTGATGAAAACCCACCCATTGCTATACCAAAATTGTTGAAGAAAATGCACCTAAAAACCAGTGACCGTACACATATTCGATATACCATTATATTGGGGCAATCTCCCCGGGCGGTGTTTCATACGATATACCATTATATTGGACCAATCTCACCCTTATCTTAATATACCCCTGCCTTATTTGCTGTTGATCATATATGTAGCATCATTTCAGGGACCACTGCAACCTTTAGGGAACCTTAATCAGCCCATAATTATTGGGATTAGGTCCCTGTGTTTCGTACGGGTTTCCATGAGACAATTCGCAGTTAGTTCCTTGTCCAAGGGAATTTTAAGCATGCTCAATTGTCACAAGAACATTTGGCATCACCGGGAATCAAATTTAGGATTTGGTTTTGGTACTTGGTGTGGTAGCAATTGCAAAAGGCCTAGTTCAAAAATAAATAATGTCAATTGTTGTGGTTGTGGTTTATGTTATTGTATTTGTTAACAATGTTCTAAGGTACATTAATGTTAATTGTTTGTTTCTTAAAAAATAACATGTGTGGTTTTGGTACTTGGGGTATAAAGTCTTGCTGGGTAGCAATTGCACAAGGCTCGCTACAGATAAACATGTACCAAAATGTCACTTCAGGTCATGTTTGGTGTTAATGCATTTGTTAAAAATGTTCTAAGGTACATTAATGTTAATTGTTTGTTTCTTAAAAATAACATATGTGGTTTTGGTACTTGCGGTATAAGGTCTTACTGGGGTAGCAGTTGCACAAGGCTCGCCCCCGAAATATGTATCATAATATCACTTGTGGTTGTGTTTTGTGTTATTGTATGGGTTAAAAATGTTCTAAGGTATATTGATGTTAATGTGTTGTTTCTTAAAAATAACATGTGTGGTTTTGGTACTTGCGGTATAAAGTCTTACTGTGCTAGCAGTTGCACACGGCCCGCCCCAGAAAAACATGTACCAGAATGTCACTTGTGGTCATGTTTGGTGTAATTGTATTGGTTAAAAATGTTCTAAGGTATATTAATGTTAATTGCTTGTTTCTTAAAAATAACATGTGTGGTTTTGGTACTTGTGTTTTTGGTTTTGGTACTTCATAGCTTAATTGTTGTGGTTGCATGTGCACAAGGCCCGGCCCAGAAATACAAAAGTAATGTCACTTGTTTGTTGCCATGTTTATGTTGAGAATGTGCTAAGGTACATTAATATTATGATATTGTTTAAAAAAAAAAAATTAACAGCTCTTGTTTTGGGCTTTAATACTGTGCTTTTATTTCAATTTGTTCAAGTTGGGTAAAAATGTTCTAGAAATGCAAATAAAATAATCATTTGCATATAACATGTTGATGACTGTGTAAGTCCCCTATTGCTTTTGTGTATGTTTGAAATCGTTCTGTGGCTCTGGTATCTTATTATTCCATCAATGCACTGTTTACTTTATATGCTATTATTTTGCAACTGAAATATCAACTTTGTTTTCTTTTATACTATAGCATATTGAAAAGTAACAATGTTCTGATGCATCATGCTGCTCATCTATAAGAAATGCACTTTCTCTTCAGAAGAACATTACACTGTTGTTTAATCTGCAACTCTATGAAAATGCAAATTTTAATGATTTTCAGTTCATGAAAGTTTTAGCTGTATACCGTACTGTCTCTAATAAATGCCCCCCTAAAATCTTTTCTATTGCTATCTTTTGCTATCTACTAAAGATAGTCCATTTTTCATGCATTATAACCCTCCAAAAAATGCAACGCCCCGAGGGCATTTATTAGAGACAATATGGTATATTTATTCCACCAAATTAGATGCTTAACCAACAGCATCCCCACCCAAAAAAAACCCACAAGAGTGGCCATTGGGGCTCCTTATAGCTCCCAGAAAAACGTGGATTAGGAAAACAAAAAGAAAATACTTTAAACTGTCATTACTTATTACTATTCAGGAACGTGAGTAATTTTACTGGATTTGTACAACACAAATATATTTCAAGAAATTTATAATTTTTTCTTTTTTTCAATTATTTTTTTCAATACTTTAAATTTAAAAAAAAGGTCACCTGACCACAGATGAAGTGGATTTCTTTGTTTTTTACAAAACAAATATTGAATCTGAAAATCACTGTTTGTAGCTTTGCTTTAATCATGGACAAAATTGTTTGATACACTGTGACACATTGATTAATGTTGGCTCCATTCCCCCCTATGTTGTTTAATGTGTTATGTTGACAGGTTTGTTTGAACCCCTCGACTTTTTGGAGGAGGTATATAGCATGAGGAATAGTTGAAACCTACTCTATTACAAAAATGTTGAAAGAACAGCTCTCTAGTTGAATGAGACAGCATTCCCAGTGTACAAACTAATTTTGTCCATGGTTAATTTGTAGTGTAAGATGTTGATTTTATTTTGACAGGAGTAGCTGGTTATCATGCAATCTTTGATGTATTTCTCTCTTTCGCTAACTTCTGTGACTTTACAGAACTCAATTCATTCTAATTGCTTAATAAAATTTGTGAACTCATTTGCAAAGGAAATGAGCTGTAGCTGCATTGTGCTGTGCTGTGCTTTGCGCCGGAAGTCACGGCCTTGACAACGGATGCTTCCTGTAATATGAATGGCCGTGCATACGCGCGGGTCATGCATATTTATCTGCGTACGCCATGAAGAGCGCACTGGGTAATTTACCTCACAAATTTGATCAAACAATAATAACGTCAAATGTGGATGACTGTGACTAACAGTACTGTAGCAGGATGGTGAAAAGCAACAAAACACAAAAGACGCACTGCTTATTAGTGTATGTAGGGAAAAATTGAAAGAAAAATGCAATTCAATCATTCATCAGCACTATGCATTTCTACACATTCTGCCTTCTTTGTGTGGTATGGTCTACAGCTGCCATTTCTCAAATCTCTGTAGATCACTTAGCTGGTTCTCAACATTTGAACTTTCTTACAATCAATTTTGACCAAACCATGTAATAATATTAATATTGGCATTAGCTTTTGTCAGATATGCACACAAGAAGATAAACTGAAGTTTACCCCGAGATCAGAATGGTACTGATATCACTTACGGTCAAAACGGCGTCTCTCGATGCACGCCCGTGTTAAAGCGGCGTTGTTCATTATCGAGCAACAAAATGAACGCAAGAATAAACGTGGCGTAATAGATAAGGTGGCACGCATGAAGAAACGCTTTTTGACAAGAAGTGACAGCACTACAAATCTGATCTCGGGTTACACTTTATACAAAGAGGTTTTTATTTTGATGAAAATAATTATAAAAAAATATATATATTACACGCAGTCATTGAGGAAAAATGCCAAGAAAACTACAACTCAAAAAAGCAAGGAAAAATTTAGCTGGTATTGCACAGCAAAATGCTCAATACTTTATATATATGGTAAAATGCTATTACTATACAATTTTTTTCAGTTGTACAGAAAACAATACAAATTTCATACTTATCCACATTAGTTTTTACTATGTCACCCATTGTCAACACTCAATTATGCCCTGCACATAAGCATAACTTATGTCTCAATATTTCAATTCAACAAAGAAAATCTATATTTTTACCTAACAGACCCACCTGACAGCATTGAAATGTATGAAGGCACCGCACAAACAGTCCCCGCAACATCGCCAGCGATTGGTAATCAAGGTGAACCCCTTGAGTTCAACTGTGTGGCAAAAGCTGCCAATCCCGCTGCACAAATATTCTGGCGCTTACCGAGCACAACAAGGGGGGCCAATAATCTAGCAGAGGCTTCAACATCAGCTGTAGTAAGCCTGTTTTATGACACTACCAGTACACTCAGCAACACATTGACCTATGCTGCGGATGACTGCAATCAAGAGCTTTCCTGTACAACAGCGCATCCTGAATCAGGGAATGCAAATCCTCGTACTGATATGGTTACGGTTCAAGTGAGAGGTAAAATAATAATTTGTCTCCTGCACCCTAAAGAGCATGTGCCAATACACTATCAAACTATCAAGCAAACCGATGCATTTCGAAAGGGACCATTTCTATTCTTGGCAGGATATTTTGGCCTATCAAATGTTGGTTCTGAGATGATTCATGGGTTATATGCAGTTGCATTATATTTATTGTATTTTGCCCCTTAAACCAAAACATCTTGAGGATTTGGACATCAAAACGAATCGTATCGGCTTGCACATAAGCGGAATTGTAATGTTTTGACACTGGCCATGACTAGGCTATCCTGCTAAAAACTAGATCTGTGAGGTGGATTGACATAGTTAGGGTAGAAGTATTTAGGTTCTTCATATCAGTAATAATTTACTGTTAGCCCTGCTCTTCAAGCATACGTGGTCCCCATAGTTGCATTCTTAACCCTCTCCACACGGATGTCAAGTGCAGACGACATGTCAACAATCTCACATATTTTCTAAATTCCTATTTTCATCAGGCCAAAAAATTAAAGTTGTTTGCTTGTCCTCATCCGACCGACCCTATTTTTTGAAAATCAGGAAAAAGTTTTTACTGTACAAGAATACCGATATTTTAAAATTCCAGAAAAAGTTGTTTTTCCTTTCAGAATTTTCACATTCTAAATTAAAACAAAACAAACATTTCAACAGTATTTTGAGACATATAAGTTGTTTTAAAACATAGATGAAGTGATAACATTCTTAAATTACCCAAAGTCAACCCTAAGTAGGCTTTATTTTAAATGACAGTTTGCAATGATTTATTAAAAAAATTAAATTAAAAAAAACAATTTTCCCGACCGCCGACCCTGTCTCTAGAAGAGCATCTATGGACAAGCAAACAATTTTTTTTTTGGCCTCACCATATTCAGATTTAGCATAAAACAAGCATTCAATTGAATACAAACAAGGCCTTAAATAAAAGCCACAATTCCCTTTTTGACCTGGTGCGCTCCGCTAGTACACTCGGGTGCACACACTCACTATTGATTGGCTGAATTACTATCACTCTGCTGCCGATTGATCAGTGACCAATTGTAAACGTTCATTCGCGTGTAAGGTCAGCAGCCGACATCTCAAGGTCACGCGTCCACTGCGTATGACGCCAAAAAGGCATTTTGGCTTTCACTGTAGTATAATTGGTTCAGTAGATTCTGAGAAAAAAACCCTG
>JAUMTS010124776.1:0-10094 GCA_032273385.1 Ophiopholis aculeata | reverse complement strand
ATATTGCAGTTGCCTATGATATTATGCTTACCATAACTGGGCACGTTTTCACTTATATCTCCCAAATGGAACACATTCCAGCGGTAAAATTTTACATGGATTATGATAATATGAGTAATCTTTTGGCACCAAAATCTCACAAAGTTTGAAAAAAATTCAAAAGATCAGACTGAGCCCCTTTAACTGTACCTTGCCTTCACCTGCCCTTTCCTTACCTCCATCTTTTTCCTCTATTGTTCTTGTCTGTTTTACTCCCGTTTCTGTGATATATTTACTAGCTCTTACATTTTCAGGCTACTATCCGTTTTAATGTTTTCTCCTTCTTAAAAGCTTCCTCCTAAGCCCCTCTCTCATGCTATTTTTCTGCTTTGGCAATGACATACAAAAACCCACATTATATTGATGTGTAAACTTCCCCTAAATGTCACGACTCAAAATGTGACAGTATCCCTTTGTAATCGGAAGATTTTCTTTCAAGCGAATATTGAATAGTACATTAGGTGTAGTTCCTGAAGCGTATTGTATGTGTCTGAGGCCATAGAGACATGAGTCTGGGGGAAATAATGTGTGGATATATATACTGAATACTTTCATTTGTTAATTCTGTTTGTTTTCGTGTTGTGAATTCCCACAGTAAATGTTTTACAAAAGAAGAAGATACATGAAAATAGATCATTATTGTATGTTTCATGCATGTTAACAATGATAGGTAATTTACTAGATAGGTATGAAGTTGTGTTGGTGAATGAAACAAATATTTTGGGATTTTAAAAGCGCCGTCAGATTCCTGATGAAAAATGTATCAAGCATTAAGAGTTGATATGTGTCAAAATATTACAAATTAGAGTTTAATTGTGTGTACTTATAGTAGTAGCTTCCACCCTGACACAAAAGTGTGGGGTTGCATTGGCTTCAACCCTTGTTGGCTCTAGGCCCCCTGCAGTATCCAAGAAATCATGTAAAATCAAACCCTTTTTAACTTTATATCAGCCACTCACACTGGGCACTTCAAGGCCCCTGCTGTATTAAAATGTTCCTTGACACAAAAAGTATAGGGTTGTTGAAGTTATTGAAGTTGTTGAGTTATTTATTTTACAGGTTATATATAGCTTTAATATTGACATTGCATGATCTGCTTATATTAATGTTTCCCTATTTGTTTTCCTTCCCAGATTCACTCCAAGATTCCAATAACTCAGTCAGAGCCTTTGAAAGTGGGATTAATTCATCCCAAGATACCCACAGTCCAGTCAGAACTAACGATAGTGGGATTAATTTCCTCCTCTCCAAACACCGTTCCCTTAGCCCAATCAACCCCTATAGGATGTCCATCCCTGATTTACCCTTTGACCCTGAACACCCAAAGTTCATTTACATGTACACATGTACTACTAATAAAATTGAGCCCATCATGACAAATCCTCCAGATATTAGATATGAAATGGGAAAATTGGATATTGTCCAGGACACTAATGTGATAGTCTCATACTGCACTAATTATATGTACTTTCCACAGCAGCATAATGCACAGCAAGGTCAAGGGAACCCTGGTGATGGGAATAATGGTGATACTAACAACCCAGCAGAACCCTCCCAGACCCCCTCTCAGTCCACCTCCCAATCCCCACCCCAAACCCCATCATGTAGCACACATGAGCAAGCTAACCCTCATAACAGCACATCATCAAATGCAAGCATCCACCTTGGTGATAGTATAGATGAATCTGAAGGGGCTGCGGGTAGTGATTCACCATTTGAGGAAGTTAAATGTTCCACGTCTGTTGAAGGTTATGGGTCAGTTTCATTGTTTGTAGGAGGGGAGGGAGAAACAAGCAGAGCGCAACAGGAATGGAACCTAACTGTTGTACCAATTCCAGAACAACTGGAGACTCAAACTTTAGACTCTAATGAAGAGATTTTAAATAATATAGAACCATCATTTGCCAGAACCAGAGTTAATCGGGTTAGTAGTTCAAGTGATCATGGAGTTGATGAAACAGAAAGTCGGGTTCCTCCTCCCATAGCAGTAGATGGTACTATAGTTTTCATGGGGAACCTGTCAGGCACATTTAGTGAAGCTTTTGTCTTGATGACTTCACCCAAAGATGATTATGAGGGAAGATCTGATTTGGATGATTTTGTAGAAGCCCTTTTAGATTATGAAAAGAGAACAGTTGTTGAAGTTGAAAAGAACAAAGATGGAGGTGCTTCTTTTCAAGAACCACAAAGACTTCTTTCACCTCCAGTTGCATGTGAAGGTATCATTCCTGCCGCAGGAAGCACTAGTGGCAGTGTTGTGCCATTGTTTGTTACTGTTTATGATGCAGTACAACAAAGAAAACTGGTCCCAGATGGTCTCGAACCAAAGTTTACTTCTACTTACAAGAAATCTGAACAAGCTCATGTTCACCTCGCCGCCATGTTGGATTCTAAAAAAGGTGATCCTGCTACAGTCTTACCAGTCATGGTTGATGGAAGTACTGGGTATTCTGCAAATTGGATAGTGCCTCTTGGTGCTTTGATGGCCGATATGGTCAAAGCTGATTCAAGTGACAAAGGTGGGAAGGTCGAAGGTCGTGATGAAGATGATAGTGGTGGTGGTGACCAAGGTGAGGATGAGATAAATCCAACGACCTCACCAGATGATTTTCAGAAGAAGAGAAAATTATCCTTCAGATTCTTGAAAGATGACAACACGGTGGTGGATGAAAATGGCTTGTCTGCATCAAATGCTGAAGTAGGAGCCCCAATTCCTGTCATGACTGATGGTAGTACTGGATATTCTGCAAGCTGGATTATGCCTCTTGTTGCTTTGATAGACAAACAAATTAGAGGTGATGCTTATAAAGATAACAAGATGAAATCTGATGGAGAAGAAGAAGACAAAGGTGGTGATGGAAGTAGTGGTGATATCAAAGAAGAGGATGAAGCAAGCCAATCGTCATCAGCAAGTGATCGTCTTAAGAAGAGCAGAATCTTCTCCTTCAGATTGTTTAAAGATGACAACTTGGTGACAGATGGTTTAGAACCCAAATTCAAATCCTCCGAAAGTCCTGTGACCAATGACGAACCGGACTTAGACATATTGAAAATACAGTGGAAAGGCTTGTATGTACCTCCAGAACCATGTGATTGGGTACCTCCTGTACTGACTGAAGGCAACATGTACCTGCCAGAAAACAAACCTGGTACTTTGTCTAACCTTATGAATGTCCTTCTTCTTCGCCCTATTGATGAAACTGATGGTGCCAAACGAAGACAGGTCACAAGTTCTGCATCTGTGTATACATACTTTTATATAGATGATCCTAAAACTCTGGCAAGTGTCCCAGCAAAGCCAGACACAGCAAGTTGGATACCACCTGTCGTGTCAGAGGGATACATACATCAGCCACGTGCACAGGATAGAAAGGAATTCTTCAAAAGTTTGAGGAATTTTGTTAGTGGATCAGGGTTAGAAACTGATGGCAACGATCACCCAGATGAACATGGTGTTGCAGCAGGATATTCTGAAAATGATGAAAGAGAGGCCAGAGAACATGATGGACCTGAAGTTAAATCTTGTAAGGATCAAGATAATTCTTGTGTGGGTGGTCAGCAACCTCATAAAGTTCAAGGCTATGGAAATGTCCACCTGGACTTACCAGATAACAAAGATTGTGATCCTGAGTCATCAAGTCTTTCTTCTGTAGGTGAGGAGAATAAGGACTCCTGGGCTGTAATCAATTCTCCTGGTAAGCGTAAGAAACTGGAAGTTGATGAAGAGCTTATGTCAATGGAGACTATACATGAAGTCCCTTCATCTTCATGGCACTTTTCTTTGTTTGCTTTAGACTCACATGGTTTGGAGTCCGAAGAAGATTTGGATGAACTTGTTGATGCATTTGTTAAAGATGAAAAAGAGGATGAAGACAAATCCATTTGGGTGCCTCCAGTTTTGGTAGAAGGAGATATCTACAGAACTAGAACAGGACCACTGAGCATATTGAAATCCTTGAAACATATGCTTCTAGGATCTTCAGACTCTGATGACAGGTCTGATGATGAAGATGGTCAGGAATACCAAGTGATGTCCACCCCAGGAATGTTTGATGCAGAGGAGCTGAATGGTTCACCAAACTATTCACCTAGATTAAACCATTCGACTGATAGTGTTTTTGAGTTTACACATGATACTCAAGGTCATGGGTCACATCATACAAAGGGTCAAAGGTCAGATCAAGGTGGTGGTGGAGCTTCCAAAGGATCACTGAAGGATTTGCAAAATGGTGGTCATACAAATAATCCAACCGGCAACACTGCAGCAGAATTAGATACGAGCAACTCTAAATTTGTTTTTGTCCCAATTTATATACCCAAACCAGAGTTATCAAAACCACCAGTTGTCGTAGAGAGTAAGAAGAAGGAAAGAGAGAATGGGCAACATCTCATCGCTGAAATAAGACGAGCTTTTGGATCTGATTTGTCGTCCGATTCCGAGGAATCTAATTATGAATCAGACACTTTTGAGACCATTGATGTTTCTGAGTCAGACCTTTTTGAGACCATTGATGTTTCTGGAGATTCCTATGTCCATGTAGTAGCACCTGACAAAGACAATTTGAGCTTAATTGATCTGGATTTAGATGAAGATTTTGGAGTCTCTTCTCCGGACTTTCAGGAAATGAGACTGCATAGTAAGTACATGTGTAATACACAGCTAATGGAATCGCTAATGGAAGAAGCCAGACAAAGCTATCGTAGCAAAAGTGAAGGCGATATTATAGATATTTTAGAGACAGAGCACAGCAGGCCTTTGAGAAGTCAAAGTATAAGCGCCTTTGACAGCCACGATGGTGTTACTTATAGCGATCACATGTATGGTAATGGTCACATCTTTCCAATGATTACAGTTAATGAGTCTCCTCTTAGAAACCCAGCCATTGTTGATGATGATGGCACTGATGGTGATGCTTGTGAGATGACGCCAACAAATGA
The DNA here is from genome assembly GCA_032273385.1 of Ophiopholis aculeata. Lineage (NCBI taxonomy): Eukaryota > Metazoa > Echinodermata > Ophiuroidea > Amphilepidida > Ophiactidae > Ophiopholis > Ophiopholis aculeata. Next base: position 5,117 of record JAUMTS010124776.1, on the reverse strand, counting down.
ATTGACAGAGCAGGACACAAGCAAATCCTGCACCAGTGATTCTAATTGCACTTGTCATTCAAGCAAGTTGTTAATCGTGCCATCTGTTAATGGAAACTTATGGGCATCATCTGATAGCTCAGATTCGGAATCAGACAATGATGTAGACGATCATCACCATGGCAATATGTCAATAAAACACAATCTTGAACAAGGCCAATTAAGATTAAATGGGATGCACAGTAGCGAGCTTAACGCTCATTACTTGCTTCCAATGATCGCTGCTGCTACTCGGAAAAGGGATTTGACATTAAGTACGGATGACAACTTGTCTGTTATTGTAGAAGAAAGTGAAACAGAAAGTTCACCACTAAAAATATCTCCAAGAAAGACAATGGGATCAAGGACTAGTACTCCTAAGCAGGTATCTTCAAGTGCGAGGAAAAATTTACATGTAGCTTTAGAAAGTGTTAAGGAATTGAGTTGCAGTGATTCTGATAGGAGTGTGTCTTCGGAGGAGAGAGGATGGGAACCAGTGGATTCCTACGTGAAGCATCACCAGGCGAAGCAGTTCAGGTCACCAATGGGGACGGTGACAGAAATAGTGACAGACAGGGTGACAGAAGGTTTAGAAGTGAATTAGGATGATCAATTTGGACAAATATTACAATAAAAGTAGCCATTACTTAATTATTTATGTATAATAATGTTAATAATCAGCACAAATAGTTTATTTAGTGTGTTTTTTGGGTCAACTTTGTGGAAATGTTGGGAACTTGTGTGTTCTATTTGATGTGCTATTAGGACTATATTTGTTTTTGAATGTTGTTTGGTTAAATGTTGTTTGGTTTTTGTTGCTAAACAAACTGGTGTATGAGTGTTGCCAGTCCTGGCATCCATTATTGAGTAAAGCTGGTGCAAGTGCTACGCCCCAAGTAGGTTACTATACCAAGTAGGTGAATCCCTTTGTGTTCTAATGATAGGCACGAACAACTCACGGTTTATTACGTTGAACACAATGGGATATCTTGGGTATTCATATGGTGTTCAGAATGTGTGAGGATAGTAAGGATATGTTCCCAAAAAGTCAACAAAAGTTTGTTTGTGTATGTTTGGTGTGCGGGGAAGGGAGGGTGCAGGGATGGGAGGGGTGGGGTAAGTCTCTATATGTGTGTGGCACTGTGTATGTAGGTATGTTGAGCAAAGAATTATATAAATAAATTTCCAAAGTATATGTCGGTTGTTAACAAGATAATAATCTTATATTGGGTTTCTGCAGGAACAGTTGCACCAAAATCTTACCTGTAAATAGCAATGTTGTTATTTCAGAATATGTAGTTTTGAAAATATAAAATTTTTTAGGGCAATGATTTTTAAAAATTGAACAGTTGGTATATAAATTGGACATAATAAAATGTAGCTCTTGGACAATAGGAGTTTATTGTAGATTATAAAAGTTATTTGGTACATTCCCATACATGTAGTCACTGTGAGTACATTGTACATTAACATCTGAAGAGTTTATGAATCTCTTGGACAAGAACAAAGTATATTTCTGGTAGTATAGGTATGTGTAGATAGTGTTTCTTTAGGTGTGTGAATTCTGTTTAATTGGACACAAATAAAACAGACAGTATTCAGAATAATATTGACATTTATGACTTTGCGGGTAACAATTGTACATTACTAACACCATACTAACGCTCAAACTGGAACTATTTTTGTATGACCAATCCTGTAGATAATACTCACAGCTTAGAAAGCCAAGAAAAATAGAAGGTTTGTCTCAGAAGCCCACGCGCATAGCTATGTGAAATCAGATTTTACGCATAGCTATATGCGATTGGTTCATTTTTGAGCCTTGGGCCTTCAAAAAAAAAAAAGTGGGCCAAAATGCAAGAAAAAAATAAAACCCACGTAGCGCATTGCTTTGTTGGTCAACTAAAAATGAAAATAAAAAAATTGCTCAGTACTTCTGTTTGCCAAATGTTTCTGAGACAAACCTTAATTGTTTGTTTGGCCTTATTAACTACACTATTTTCCTTATTATTAACACTTAGCCTTTGGGATAAGTATTGTCTAGTTTCTAGAGTGAGGGCTAAGAGTAAAATTTAACATTATTGTTGTTGTTGTCAAGTAGGCCTCCTCTTTTTCTTTCTCTTTCATCTATGTTGTCTTCAATTTCTTACTTGGTGTCTCAAAAGCCAACATACATATTGGTAACCTTTAGTCATATCTAGATAGTGATAACTTAACAAAGACACTCTAAACAAGAACTTTGGGTTTGAAAATAGATTCAGCTATCATGCTATCGTGAGATTCATACGGTACATACACTAAAGCAGGGCAGAGCATGTCCAAACAGCTTTCAAGATGTGGACACCAAGGCAAATTGATTAACCAATTCGGGGGCTGAATAGATGATATATAAAACAGATAACTAACCCTCCAGACAACAAGCGTCATTTGAATTAACATTTCTGGCTGACATGACTTAAACTAGTCTACCCCTGCTGTAGAGGGAGTTGTTGAAGCACTAATCCATCATATTCTGCTTGCACTCTCATCCCAAAGGCTATGTTCAATGATCATACCTGTAGTATGCAAAAAGGCTTTAAATTGACCCGCCGTAGTTAGGTCAAATGAGATCACTGAACTTTGTCTTAACAATGATACTAATAATACTGCATGTACTAGTCCATTATTAATGTGCACTGATATTTTCCATTTTGGAAGTCTGATATTATATAAAAGCCTTTGCTTCCATAACAATTACTTAAGCCTTATTGGAAAGACTAAATCAATGTTTTTTAACCCCTTCATGGAGTTAGTTAGATTCCATAGAAAAGTCCCAATGGCTCTGACTAATGATAACTTGGAGACCCGTTTGTGAGTGAAGATTGTCTGTCGTGGAAAGGGTATAGTGAGGCTTCCAAGCTCAAGTGGTTTGACAAACAACTGGTGATTCATAGTGCACTATACCAACCCTACCTTGTAATCCACAAGATCTCAGCACACTTGGCAGACCTACTGAGACATATCTTATGGCTGGGATTTGGAAAGAGTCATTTTGAGTCTTGTAGAATTAGAATGACTTATGAAAGATGTCCCTCTATGAACTTGTGAAAAAGTTGACATCATCTTAACAATAGTGGTTGAAACTCTGGAAAATTTGTGCTCCTGCATTTTGAACTTCAGTTTTAAATATACTCCAACTGTGAACTTCTTATTGACAATACTATTGTGACAAAATACGAAGAGGAAATTCAAACATTGATGATCCAATGTGTGAAAGGACTACAAATACTTTGATATTAATATAATTTGCGAGATTTTAGGCACATGCAAAAATTTACATGTAATCAGCATCAAAATGTTGATTCATGGTATAACTGCATCATTGTCTTCAACATTTTTATCCAGGAACTGAACATTAATGGAGAGTCCATGAACATATCACACATATCATTGGTAGTTATGTTCTCCAGCATGGAAGAGATTTTGCATGAATGGGATATGACCTGCATAGTTTGCATGAGTGGGATGTGCCTTTGGGCATACATGGAGTTTGCATCTTGGTCAGAAAATTGCAGTCTTGTCGTTGACATTGATGACTTTGCTGGTCAAGAAATATGGCATGCCAGGTATAGCAGTTTGTTATTCCCTACCAAGTGTACCATTCAGGGGCATAACCAAGTGGACAAGTAGCTGTAGAGCCCTCAGTCGGAAACCCTTTCATATCAAGTGTCCCCTCCAGGGTTCATAGCAAAGTTTCTCCAGTTTTAGAATTTTAAGCCCCTCTGAGCTTTGTTAACAGGTTACAATCTCAGGTTACAATCTCAGATGAAGCCACCAGCTCGGATCACAAAACATCTTTACACAAAACAAGTATCGCTATCCAATCACTCCAGTCGACCCCCTATGAATTTGTAAGCCCCCTTTATTTTGGAAACTCTGGTTATGCCTCTTGATGCTATCATTTGTAGTCATCATTGATGGATGTAATAATGGGGTAGTATGGTTTGCCTTCGGTACACTAACATCTAACTCTAAATGCTTTAAATATTATATATTCGTACCATCCTAACAGCATATATATCTTGCTTTATCCATTAAAATTGTCATGTTTCATCTCTGCAAAGTCAACATTTTCATTATCATGGATTTAGGGGAATTTAAAGATTGTAATAAATAATAAATAAACAACAGGAGATTTTTAAAAAGGAGATGGGCTGAAAGAGAAGGATATCATTAAAATGAAATTTGATTCAGCGGATAGTTCTGACTAGTTAAACTAGAGCTCCTATGCTTCTAAAAGCATAAGCTCACCTTTATACGACCTTTGACCGTTAGTAACTTATTAGTTTTGAATTAATTTGCTGCAAAGGGTATTTGACCTAAAATGGATGTTCTTTGACCTCAAATGACTGTTTTTTCTTATTGTATAGGCAATGTACTCTTGCTTAAAAGTAAAATTGACATTAATTATGACTTTTGACCTTCATATGCAACAAAGGTTACATTTAAAATGCTCCAATCATAGGGGGAGAAGGAGAGTTGATAGGACAAACTTATTATGATAGAACCACACTTTGTTTTAGCTAATTCTCTGAAAGAAATTACAACATGCACAGTAAGTCAATGGAACAATGCAAAACTCGTGAACCCAAAATCTAAATTAACTTAAATTTTTTGGGGAAAAAATCCATGTATAGCTGCTGATAAATGTCATTAAAATAGGTTACTTAAAACACAGATTTCACCTTCAAAGTGTGTTATTTCAATGTTTATAAAAGATTGCATATAATTCCAGGTCTAAAAAGTGTATGTGAGCTATTTTCAGCTAAAATCCTGCATGAAACAGTACCGATCAACTGACCAGCAGGTTCACTTTGGATATTTTTAACTTTTTGAAACTTATATGGAAGACTATGTGTTCTTACTATAATAAAAGTGTGGTGCAATGTCCACTCTTTTCATTTCATGTGCACATAAACCTTTCCACTCATCCAACATCACCATCATGATACATCATCCACATCATAGGGCACCAGATATACCTCCCCCTTTCAGTTACATTCATCCACATCCTAAGGTATCAGATATGCCCCCCCCCCCCCCATTTCGGATTGTGGACC
>JAUMTS010124665.1:0-10094 GCA_032273385.1 Ophiopholis aculeata | reverse complement strand
CCTTAACATAAAACTAAGGGTCTTTGGGCGAGATAAAGTGAAAAATAGGGGTCATCAGGTGGCAGATTGTAAGAAAAAGGGTTTTTGGTAACAGAGGGCAAAAAAGGGGGTCTTTTTGATGGAGCATGGTGCAATACCTAATATTAAGTGCCCTCCCCTGGGTGAAAAACTAGCCTAGTAAGAGAAACCTACTAGCCATTTTTTTGTTACACCCATTGAACCCTTCAGCATTTAGGACTTCTAAATTTATCCTAAATGCTAAAGTGCACTTTTTATCAAAATGTGCCCTTAAATAGATATTACACAATGCACAACATTTAACTTTACATTGATATCTTTGTTGATATATAATATGATTTGATACAGATATACTTAAGAAAATATTTTGTTTCAAAGCCCTTAAGCTTTTGAACACATTATCGGAATGTGTTTTGTTTCACTTTAGTTGCTAAATTCTTTACTTTAAAATGTGACTCTTTTGAATTTAAATATTGTTATATATGCCTAGGATATGTATATATATATTAAAAGAGCATTTTTTTTTGTGCTGTGTTATCTTCGTAAATTTGCTTTGAAGATGATAAAAGTGCCAAGTGAAAAAGGTATACACACACAGTCACACACACCTGCATACATGTAGGTAATTTAACGTAAGGTTCAAATGGAATCCCTTTACAAACTATCTCCATTTACGTTGATCATCCACTTTCACCTTGCACAAACATTGACAGTCATCTCATTGATTATAGATTAATAACTGCGCATTACTTGACGCGAGAGAAATGGTGCCAACGTAATGCACAAGTGCTGATGTTGGCGTTGTCCGCGCTCAGGCGCGTAGCAAGGTATAAATGATTGGGGCGGCCATCCAGAAGTGAACTAACTGGTTACAAACAAATAGAGCGTAGCGAGCGGAGCGAGCGGAGCGTCCAACGGCGTGGGGTCCAGGGGCCCGCCGAAGGGCCCCGGTGGGGTCCAGGGGCCAAGCCCCTGGCGGGGGTCCAGGGGGCAGCGCCCCCGGAAGCTCTGCGTTTTTTGGCATTCCAGACGCCTAGGAAGCCGCCAGAGATGAATGTAAAATCAGAGATGTACCACTAGTTTCTCATTTGTAAAAGACAGAGAATCAGCAGCCAAGCAAACTTAATTCCATCATTATCCCCGTTTTTATATAAAAAAATCAATTATTTATTGACAAACTGTAGAGTGAGGGTGATTTGGGGAAGTTTGACACAATAATGTCGATGTGCTCGAAAAGGTGACGAAAGGATCGTCTATGTTTCTGATTGTTCATGTTTAACTTACATACTTCAAAATAGCGGACTAAAAAATGAGGTTGACGTATTACTTTTCACGAAAATTGACAAGGGACATTTTTTTTGGGGGGGGGGTTGTTGAAGTTTCCAGGTATGTCACCGAGCTGTACAAACTATAAATAAATGTAGAGCGGAGACTTGCCTGTAACGCACAACGCCACGCGTTGACGCACGCACCTATGTTTTTACCCATAATGCTGTAGCGATTGGTTTTCTTTCAATCGCGAGAGCATCATGGTATTTTACGACAAAAGAAGGCCGTCTCGGCATAATTTGTGTTTACATGTTTTATATTCTTCTTCAATATTATTAATTTCATTAATACTCCGACTATGCTCATTAGTAAGTGGAATCATAGTTTTGCAATGTTTGCACTTAAATATTGATTTTATCACCAATTTGATTTCCCCATGCCGACTTCAGTGCGCGCAAGCCGCAATTTCGCACAACACTAATTAGCATAATATCACCACGCATTTTGTGTAACCGTCTTATTTTCGGTAAAAACGCACGTAAATTTGCACTATTCGGGGGTCTTGTGCAAAGTTTTAATTGCTTTCTAGTATCATATTGGGATTTAAACAAACCAAAACGGTCGCTCATTTATTTCTGCGCTGATATTCCTTACAAAACGAATCATTAAACGAACCCCTTAAACTTATGAACCTTTTAAGTAGTTATTATAACCATTTTATAATAATAAAACGTCATCAATTGGAACAAACATTCGTAAAATTGACTTTCTTTATGTTTCGAGTAAGCATGTTAACTAAACCATTAAGCAAGTTTTAATAAGTAATCATTCAAATGAGACCTGAAATTGGGTCCGATGATCTAAAAAGTAACATTGTATCATGATAAGTATATACATAAAACGTTTTATTAATTGAGGAAGATAATACAAATAAAGTTATGAACAGTAATCAGATAATGGCCCTTACATTAAATTGAACCATTTTGGAGTCCAGGAATATGTTAACATGTTTAAAATCAGAAAGGAAAGAGCTCAAACATTTTAAAACTGTCTTCATTCTACCACGAAAGTACGATTTAAACCAATTAAAATATCACAAGTGACTGCTAGTTAAAAAGCTTTTTAGAACTATCATCTGTTGTACTGTCTAACGTTGAATCTTCACAATGTCTGTGTGTTTGAATTTTCCTAAAATGCGCATGCGGTGATCACTTTTTTCAGCTACGAAGTCATTGGCAATATCAATCAAGTCCAGGTTGTCCGTCTTCTGTTTATGTATATGTAGGGTCATTACGTAATTCAGGCGGTCCTGTCGCATTGTTCCTCTAAGGTAAGTCTTTACTCGTCTCAGGGCACTGAAGCTACGTTCACTGGTTGCGTTAGTGGCTGGCATTACAAGAATTAATCTCACCAGTTTCACGGCACTTGTTAATAAAGCCCTTTGTGGACGGGAGATACTATGGAGGTAAGAAAGGACGTCTTCAAACTTAAATCTGGTATATTCTGCTGCTTCTGCATCTGGGGCACGGGGTCTTGCTGATAGAAGTTGTTCCCTTAGGGTATCTAAGTGCAATTTTAGGGCAGATTTTGATTCAAAGTCATTTCCGTAGAATGTGCATATTTGTGACAGTAATCGACCAAAGTCATTTCCATTAACTGCATTCAAAAGCAGATCCTCGAGCTTTCGATACTGCTGATAGCCCGGTTGGTGGAAGCGATTGCGAATGCAACCGGTTATGCTATCAATGGCTTCGAAATATATTAATCTGTAATATTCGCCTGGTGATTGTGGTTGAAAGCCTACTGAATTGCCATCATCCAGATGACTTGGTGTCTTTTTTGGTCTAGGCATTGTTGGTTCCTCCAGCTTAAGTTTCTTAGCGTCAGATGTGATGTTATCCCAAAAGGTTTGAAACTTGTTGCGGATTCCTAGCAAAGTTGTTACCGTCATTTCTGCCGTCTGCTGGCCTTCTGTTGCTGACATTTTGTGTGCCTGCAAAGTCACGCTCAGATTATCACTGTGTGACAGAATGTGTTCCCCCAAACATAACCCATAATAATAATTAAACATGCTCATGTGAGATAACACACCCCTTATCCTAATCTTTAACCCAGAATCAAGATTTCCATTAGGATCATCAAGGCACCTCTGAAATGTTTTTAGAAGAGTCTTGTAGTTCTCTTTTATGCCTCTCAACGCTTTAGCTTTGACAGTCCACCTTGTATTGCACATTTTTGACAAATTTGGAGTTGATGATTTTTCCACGGGTTCATCACACTCACTATCACTATCACTATCGATCGCATCGTTTTGATCTTCCCTATCCTCAGAGTGGATCGAAGACTTTCCGAGCTCCTTCATTTCGACAAACAAAGCATTGCGTTTAGGGGAATCTTTAATTAGTTTTATGATTTCGTTACTTGTGTCCAGCGCATCTCTTATAACTTTCACACTTTTAATTGTATCTGAACAAGCTAAATTTAATGCATGAGCATAGCAATGAGTATATATTGCTCGGGGTTCTTCATTTTGAAACTGCCTCGCTACACCGCGATGGACTCCAGACATTGATGCCGCGCCGTCATAGCACTGACCTCTCATTTTGTGTGTGGTAATGTTCATCCTTAATAGCACATCTTTGATGACTTTCACAAGCGAATCAGCGGTAGTAGAAGTTATATGGTACAAACCGATGAAATCCTCATGAATCTGTAGGTCGTCATCAACCCATCTAATACAAATAACAAGTTGTTCCTTTCCACTGACGTCGGGAGTCTCATCAACCATTATTGAGTAAAAAGGTGTATTCTGTATGGACTTCGAAATTTCACGTAGTACCTGCAAGTTATAAGAAGTAAAGCCACATAAATATTTATTTAACCGATATCTTTAGAAGTTGGTTCTAAACATGATGAATAATGATACAGAACGTGCGCCCAGATATAAAATCTCGATGGTAGTGTAAGATGTTAGTGATCTGCTCTTGAGTATGTTCCGCACCTCTTGCTTATTATATTGATTTTAGATAGTTTTGATAGTACATGTACACTTTTGATATGTATTAATATTGGAAAAATCTGCAAGCAATATTGAGCATTGCTGTTAATAATCAATTCAATATTGCGTGTGTATGCATGCCCTGTATATAGGGTTTAAAATAGCAAAATAGATCATCTTATTGGCCTGTCATGAATACGATGGCAAGTCCAGAATCGTTTCCGTTTCCGTTATTACATCACTGCATCTTTTGAAAGCTATATAGTAAAATAGTTAAAACAATTAATATTACATTCAGGAAGAAAGACAATAATAGATTGAGTGTATATAGTAATTTTACTAAAAGGAAAGGGTCTAACATAAACGTGCACACATTACCTTCAGTGCCATGACTTTCAGCATTTCGTTTTGCATCTCCGCAGATGTGTACTTGTTCTGCTTTCTGTTCAGCCACGACATGACCATCTCATCATCTTCACCGCGAACTTTAAACAGCTGGATGAAGTTTGAATTTATTTCATCATGCCCTCTGATAGGCAGTGCTTGTCTCGCAAGAAATCGGAGGTTGGAGAGGAGTTTGAGAAAACACTGTCTATTTACTGTCTTCTCGTCACTGTGATGACGTGATAAAGTTTCACCAATGTCACATGTTGTTCTTGGAAGTTCTACCATTTTGAAGAGAGCTTCTTTATGACAGTCACTGCCTTCATGCTTCGACAACTTAACCTTAGCATCTTTCCAATTTTTGAATCCTGTTGTAATAAAAGTACTGTCGGCTTTGGCAGATGATAGTTTTTTTTCTTTGAAAGCTTTTGCACATATATAGCAGAGCGCCACGTCTCTTCCTTCTTCATAATGAAGCCAACCCCAATCCTTGAACCAGGATGGTTGAAATGATCTATTTACTGGTTTCGTTTTCCCAAAGGACCGGGTTGGAAACCGAAACTGTAGGGGCTGATGAGGCACATCTCCTAAACTTGGCAATGCTTCATTGTCATTTTTCTCATGGACGAGCAACAGCGGTGATGCAGGTGAGTCTACCGTAGTTTGAGACGAATGCTGGACATGGTCAATAAGAGTACTGGGTAAGGATTCGGCGTCAATATCATGGACGGACAACGGCGGTGATGCAGATGAGTCTACCGTAGTTTGAGACGAATGCTGGACATGGTCAACAAGCGGCGTACTGGGAAGAGATTCGGCGTCAATATCATGGACGGACAACGGCGGTGATGCAGATGAGTCTATTGGTAGTTGCGTGATGGTGCTCCTCTATTAATCACTCATTTGTACTCTCCTAATCTGTCAACATGGAGAACAAGATAAACACTTTTGCAACATCCTGCTACAGGATCATTCTGAGCATCAAGCTTCTTGATCATGGCAGCAATGCACAAATCTATGAAATGACAAATATCCAGCCTCTCATCAACACAATGTAAGGCAGTGTTTCCTTGGACACAATCTCAGATTGACAGAAGATGAACTGTGCAAGAGGTATGCTTTCTTCCCTCAAACTCATTGAAGAAAGAGACCAGGGTGAAAGAAGACAAATTATATATCCTACATGTACATCTAGTTAACTTTTAGGGGATCTAGAGAGTGATCTGCATCCCGGTGCAATTGCCTCAGAAGTCATAGACCGCAGTGCTTGGAAAAAATATGAAGTCGCCTGTAATGGTGAGTTGTGCCAGTGTTACTAGGTATTGCAAAATTTAGGGCTATTAAAAAGTTTTGATTACTTACTGGTGGGGGCTGTTCTGTTACACAACAACCAAAACACACTAATAAATCTGCCATCTTCCCTTGGCCCCCTATCTTGACTGCCTGGCTATACTACGTACTACACTAGAAATGGTGGTTGCTTCACAATCTGTAACATCAAGAAATAGAAACAAATAATAACATAAGTTAGAAAAGAGTTAGATAACCATACATGTGCAATCTTTCCCTAACTTTGAGTTTGGATGGGATGTCACTGCACATTTTTGATGCGTTACTTGCACTTTCTTCACAAAATATAATGAGTTGGCCATCAAAACGGCACAGTTGAGGCTCTAGCACGTAAGTACAGGCGCTACATGGCGGCTTGTCCAAACTCAAAATAAGAATCACTTTTACCTATATGTGACATGACCAAAGGGAATGAGTTGTATGTTGATAATTTTAATTTTGAGTTAAAAGGCAATAAAGGATAAATTCTTATGTTTTTAATTGTTCAGAAAAAATACGAAAATATCTCTGTAACCACATGTTCGATTGTGATGGGGTTTAGATCATAGTTTAGCAATATCTAAATTGAAAATATCGATATAAGACCACCTACTTCCCTTGGTCATGTCACATATATATTTTTTTTAAATTAAATTTTAGCGAGTACAGGTAGTTATCAAACCAGGCTCCACACTGGTGTAATAACCATTATTTATTTGGTATTGGTTCTGTTTTCTACACAAAAATAATGATTTAAATGTATCATATCAGACAACAGGTTTCTTTTTAAATGCATTTTTATTTGATACATTTTTAGGTCAAATATTATACACTCCAAGCACAGTGTTTGTCTTAATTCAACCTCTACCTGATGTAGACACAAAGGGTACCAGGCCCTAGTTCATGGTACACTGATTTTTATGTACTAAATTTAACTACAAATCAAACTAGTAAGTTTTGTAAAGAAATGGTGGGCTTACACATTTTATATCATAATAAATCTTTTTGATTGCATGCGCACGTGAGTCAAGGTCACGTCATGAATCTGCCCAGGGTTCGAATCAGGAGCCTCCCGCCAATAAATATATTTGATTCTTTATTCATCTGCATTACTAGTAATAATACTAGGCATGAGTTCAATGTGATAGGCTTACAACCACAATGCAACACATCAATCAAACATTAAAAAGCAAAATCAATCTGAACAGGTTGAACATGTCTTACAAAATAAATAGTCATACTGTAAGGTCAAACATTTTGATAACCTAGATATGGGTAGGGGTACTTAATGGAAAAATGAATATACAGATGTGCAGTCAAAAAGGGGTGCCTTTTTTTCCTCTCAGGTATAGCAATGACCCCAATATGTATCCCAAATTTACATGGCAAACAGAACTGGTTGGTTTAAAACACAAATCCTGCAAGAACAAAATGATTTGGAGATGGGCTGCAAATTTTGTCTTCTTAGGTTTGGCTTACAGGTAGTAGTCACAATATTTGCCAGACATCCCTACCAAAATCTGAGTACTCCCCTGGGCCTAGATGACACTAATTGACAGAAGAGTGTTACACTTCAGTTGTTATCAAATCCTACGCTTTTGTTGCCATACAAAAACACCATGATCACACCAGCATGACATTCTACACTGAATTGTCTAGGTAATATGTACGTGTAAACAGAGCCAGTTTATTAAAACACACTGTGTGAGCCCTGGAAAGGACTCCCCATGTTGTCCATTAGAGGCACTCGGTCCCAATTGTCACCGTAAAGGGCGTTGATAAACTGAGAAAGAAATGCACACAAAAAAGTGTCGGATAAACCCCCAAATCTGTTTTTGCACAAATTGCAGTAGAGTATAAATTGCGCGAAATTTGTTTTTGCACAAATTGCAGTAGTGCACGTTGATGGCACTGGGTTAGCATCAGGTGAGTAATGCTGTGCCGAGCACTTTGTGATGTGTTGACCGTGACAACCACCACAATGAGTTGCCATTTCTGTATCACTCTGTGTTTCAGAATCCACATCAACAGTAGCATGCATACTTAGTTGGTATGGTAGGAGTCGTAAGGATTCAGACTAGGTTTCCACCACCAGGCTTCACAACTTACAGCAGGGTGGGCAAGATCTCAAACTTTCTACTGGGCAGTATATAATACCTCCCTTTTATACTAGGTGTGATTGTATGTTTGATGTTCAAATGATTATGGAATAATTCTGTGAAATGATGCATTCAGATACACATTCTCCAAAATTATTGATTAGATAAATTACAAAATACATCTAGGGGCAAGCTATGATGAACTTACTGTAGCGTTGAAGTTAATTTTAATACTAAATTCAAGGACATTTAAAAATCGCCTCATCCCTACTCTATGCATTATTTGAAAATGGTCAAATTCTATTTTAAGACGGATTTTCTGAATATTGTTTTCACAATATGACTTATTTCTGACATGACTAAAGAGATTCATCCCAAATCTAAATTTAAAAAAATTGTTCAAACTTGTCCAATGCCCCTTTAAAGTAGGACATGTAAAGCTTGCATATCAAAATAAGTCAAGACTTTTTTCAAACTTGGTTTCAAATTATTACCTTTTAAAGTCATTAACTCTCTCCACTTCTCCTAAATAGATAACATTTTATTATTATATACTTCAAAAAAAGTTGACATGAAACATCACGTGGCATCCATTTGTTCACTTTTTTCCTGATTGTGTAATTACTTATTAAACACTATTAATGATATCATCGTAGCGAAGGATAAATAATGTTCTTTCATACCATTAACACTAATCAAATATGAATTCTGTAAATGCCTTGTTTTGTTTCTGTATGTTTAAAGGCCTGTCGGGATGCATTTTGGGAGGAGTTTAGTAGTTGTTTATCCTGATCGTTATCTCTTCATACACAACTACCCTCGCGGCATTCACAAGAATGAAATCGGCTATCAATTCAGCGTACTAATATCTTGTTGCACAAACATGGATGTATCGGAACCGGTTTAACTAGAGATTTCTTTGCGGTGAATTTGATTTATGTTGATAAAAGAACCATTTTTACGCAAAACCGCCGATGCTGACTAAATATGTCTTTCTTCATCTAATTCAATATTTCCAAACGTATACCTTTTCATATGCAATGATATGTGACACGTCTCACGGCCATTTCTTGACGTTTTGATCGGATTTGTCATTCTTTGCTTCAATCAATAATTGCAAGAGGCCATCTTCAAATGATATTGTGCATATTTGCTATAGTATTAATAAAAGGTGACACTTCAAAAGGGCCGATATTGTTTCAGATTATTTAAAAATATGTATAGAGGGTAATCATCATCAATATACAAGGAAATAATAGAAAACGATTTTTTTAAATATAATTTGATTTAGTTTGGATCATATGCAATCCTGAGTCAAAATTCCAAAATTACAAAAGAAAAACCACCATAAACAGATCTGAGGGGAGTATCAAATATTAATTGTTAAGTTAACAGAATTGTTACAATTTTGGTACGTTTGATGAGGACAATTATTAAGACCGAAACAAATACACGTTTGTTTTCAGTAGCGCGCGCATTTTATTGTGACGCTTGATTTGTGCGTATTCTTTTTTTTTTAAATAGAAAAGCGAGAAAAATATATTTGTAAAAATAAAATAAACACAAACGAACCTGAAATAAAAATACACCGGCTTTACACAATTTTATACTGTGTATAAATAAATAGATGAATAACATGAAGGATCAATATTTTCTTAATTTAGTAGTAAACAGGAGAAATCACTAATATTACCAAAAATGTGAATTTTTTTTGAAAATTTACCTGAATCACATAATGACAAAACACAGCCAACGAAAGCAACCCCGCCCGACTAAAAAAACACAATGTGTGCATCTCTGCTAATTTAAAACTTGCTGCACATCTCTTAACCTCTCTCCGGAAATGTTTTATCTAAATCAGCCTCATTTCTTCATGTTGAGTAACATTTTAGACCAACAGTTTCACCCAGTTAATCACATGAATATTGATCTATAATCGATAATGATATTGTAAACACAAAATAGGCCAACAGTTTTAAACGTCTTTTTTTGTAAAT
>JAUMTS010124554.1:0-10095 GCA_032273385.1 Ophiopholis aculeata | reverse complement strand
TGTGCATGTAAAAAGTGTCATTGAAAAGGGATGTTTGAAATTCTTGTCATTGAAAACCAAAAATAGGGGGTATTTTTGACCCCAATTTTGTCCGCATTTTTGCAAAAAAAGGGGGGTAAAATTGATGAAAATTCCGCAAATAGGGCTACTTTGAAAAAATGAAGAACACGCATGGTTACCAGGTTTTGTGGAGAGTAGGGGGGCCGGGCTAGATGTATAACAAATAGTTGGAATTTGACAACATTTTAATAGCTCACAGAGCGCATTAAATATTTTCCAAGATACATGTACACAGCTTACAATTCTGCTCTCAGATTGGCTGCCACTACGCAAAGTATTATGAAGTGTCAAATCAATTAATTAAGCTTTATTTTTGTACCGTAATTGTCATTCAACCGTAGAGAAAAACATCCAGCTAGAACTTATATTCTTGTAGTGCCTATTTAAGTATAAATACAACATGATTTATTACTTGTCTGAAATGAAGTGCCAGTCAGCAGAGATACACAAGTCTATATGCTAACTTCTTGCAAACATGTCATTCAAACATTACAGAATCAACAAATTGGCCTCAGGAAAAGCGGCGAAAGAAGAGTCGTTGGGGCAATGATGAAGGTCGAGCTACTGCTGCTGTCATCCCAGCCAACCTGAGTAAAGAACAGGAGCACCAAGTTCTATGTAAGCATTCACAAACTTTGTGTCATTTGTAACAATAGTTGTAGATGAATGATAAAGTACTTCTTTCTTTTTTAAAGTTTGGATGTGTTGTTATGCAGTCTCTGTACGTGCACACTTGCGTATCAGCTGTGCCTTGTTTCTTTGCTCACTTATTTGATGCACTTGTTTAATGATAATGCGTACCTCTACGGTACCTGTTTACAAAATAATGCATCAATAGAGACATCACATCCAAACTTAAAATTAGACGAGATTAGGCAGATACTCAGATTTAACTCTTTATTAACTTTGTCATATTTGGTGTCTTCTCTATCAACTAACACTTACACTTAAGTTTTTTCGTATCAAAATTAGTGTTGTGACAAAATGAGTTTCATTATTTAAACCCAAGTTGACATGTGTTCTCAGGGTTCAAATTTCCCATTTTGTAGGTCCCCCATTTAAGTCCGATGCACAAGGTGTAACCTGGAGGCAACTTCTAGTATGCTATAGATATGGACTTTGAAATTGAGGGCACCAAGACCAAGTCATAAATCACCACTGCCTGGCATCGGCCCAAGTGGTCTTCCAGAAATTTGAGCCCTGTTGTAGATGTGTACTGTGTAAGAATTTCTATGTATAAGATAATATTATAAACAGTTTTGAATGATTGGATATGTTACAAGCTGACGCAAGGTGTAACAACAGGTAAAGTAGGTGTACATTACAGCGTAGCCTGGAACTAATCCAAGACATGTGGACAAATCCAAGCGACCAAGTAGTAACTATCTGGTGTTATAATGTTAATTACGGTTCATGCTGTCTTCAAATGGTTGTGTTAACATTTCTTATTCTTCAGAAGGGTAGTTGACAGTACATGGATGCTTTTGACTACACGTCCAGTGGTCCACTGCTACATGCATGTAGCTAGTAATCTCATTTCTCATGATGTTGTTGTAGTATATCATAGTAGTATTAACATGTTTACTTCCTCTAACCCATTTCATATTGTTGTAGAATGGTAAGTTGTTGTATAGGAATGGTAGTCTTTATCAATGTTGGTGATTGTAACTTACAAGTAAGGAGTCAGGAGGCCCAAAATGTACACCCTTTTAATTATGGGCTCTGCAGAAGAGGGTCAATGACCACTACCTTATTAAAAGTTCTGGGTTTGGAAGTTGTTTTCATCTGCAAGACAAAAATGGTGTAAACAAATGCAATAAAATTAAAAACAAACCTTTTTTTGATCGTCATCCTTTCCAATCTGAGAAACAAAATTAGTGAAAGGGACTAATAAAAACAAACGGAGAGGTTTTGTAACTGACAGAATAGCTGTTCAAGTGTTGTAAAACAGGTAAATGATTGTTGTAGGGCCTACGTAGGAATTTTATTTCTCACTGGTGTCTCAAGGTACCTGACAATAGTGACGGTGTTCTCAATGTGAAATGAAGCTGGATTGTATTATTTTAGTTATATTAAAGATTTGATGAAGATTTGAATACTTGTAAGAGCTGTTTCAATAAACATTTGTTTGGCTAACTTGTAAGTGAATAGACATACATTTGTAGTTCAGCTATGTATGTTCTGCACAGGTCTGCAGTTACAGGGTCATGAGTTACTCAATGTGTCCCTCTACGAAAGGCACTATGTGTCCGTCTATGAAAGGCACCATGTGTCCCTCTTTGAAAGGCACCATGTGTCCCTCTATGAAAGGCACCATGTGTCCCTGAGCAAGGATTTTATTTCAGCTAAAAATCGACCAAGTTCAAGACTATGTAAATGAGTACCAGAGTCTTTACAAGGAAGGAAGATATCCATAATCCACACAACAGAAGCTATTAATAGATAGTGGAATCTTAGGCCCACCATCATTATTAACATTGAGCTTCAGTTTCGAAACAAAACATTTATGTTACCGGTACAGTCAGTGCACATTAATCAATACAATTCAACATCAATTGCAGATGACTCTTCAGCTGTTACCATTTTCCAGTCAATTAATATTTCTGGAAACAAAAAGTGTACAGGTTGATATTCGTGTGTATACAGGCTATACAGAGCTGCTCAAGCGGAGTAAAAATCACCTTAACGCAGCACAAGTTGTACTGGCCCATTTGTCATTCAAAAATGTTACATGATATAATCAGTGATAACAGTCTAACTTAAAAACAGTATAATTTCAATTTTCATAATCCTTCAAAAATGGTAAGTTGGTATCATAACTATATTGTCATAATTTTCTCTATGATGTACCCTTTCCCTACTAATACATTTGACAGGTTCAGATTTTGACGTGTAAGAGAAAAAGAACATGGTCGCCTTTTGTAGCATGTTGAGGATTTAGTGCCATGTAATCGAAACTATTATAATAGACCTGTAAACAAAACTGCATTCATTTTGTCGTTCTCTTGCGCTTGAAAACTGAACCTCGTAATTCCCTACATGTAGATAGGCTTTACACAAGCTGGTAAAAAAACCCACATCTAAATTAGAATAATTTATGAAGCTGAAAATCACTTGGCAGGACATGTAGTGATTTGGAGAGAAATTCTGTAAATGGATGAAGAAAATGTAATTTCCAGGGCTGTGCCCTGTTATGAGAACATTTAAATGAAGGGTCAATGAAGCTGTAAGCAAGGCATAATTTGTATTAACATTTTGCATATTAAAAATGAATGATTGAAGTTTGTATATCATTAACACTTGTACTATGAACAAATTACAACAAAATTACCAAAATTGTAGAGCATTCATTTTACTATGTAACATCACCTCAATTATGCCCTGGCTGTAGGATTTATTGGTGCCTAGTTGTCAAAAAACCTTTAATTCAAACTCATATGCACCAGTGTATTGCAAATTCTGAAGAAAATATGTAGGGTTAACTATAACTTGTCTCAGTCCATGTTTTCTTCTAGACCAAATTGTAAAATGTGTGGTTGTTGATGTTTACAGCTCCACCTACCCAGAGTCTATTCTGTATGTTTTCTCTTATAGGGAACAAACCAAAATATCAATGAGGTCCTATAAACGTAACAGGTTGTGTTTATAGCCAGACCCCTCCTCCCTACCTAAAACGTAACATTGAAATATCGAAACCTAAGGCAGCATAAGAGTTTCTTCAAAGTTTGATATTTCACAAACATAATCAGAGTTTTTGACCCCTCCCTCCTTAACAAAACTTGTTACTTTCAAAAGACTTTGGCGATATATTGGTCTGTTCCCTTATTTGTCACTGTATAATTAACAAAAAATGGTCAGGTAATTTCCAAACAATAACAAAATGAAGATAACATGTATGTGACTTAACAAATTAACCAGTTATGTAGTTATTCATGATCATGAAATGTTGTTTATCTTCAACAGTATAGTCTCTCAATATATCCAGACTGGTTATGATACACCTATCATCCTGGTGTCTCTTTGTACATTGGCACCTGAGTAGATGACCAGTGAACATTCTTGTTCTTTACCACTTTTCCACCAAAAGTAGTGAAGCTTCATTTTGAGGTTTCTTACTCTTGCACTACATGTATTACTATTAGTAAACTTAATCAAGATCATGTTTCATTTTTTTGATTTACTCTAAAAATGGTCTCCTCGTGCATCCAGGGATATGAGAGATTATACTTTAGGTCCTGCAGTTCACATCATGGTCTTTACTTAATTACTGTTTATCATCATTATATGTGCATGCTGTTTTGCTTCTGAACATTATTGTTAAAGGTTAAAGTAGAACTATTCAAGTTGTCACAACACATATAGTTTCTGTAAATTTGTAATGCAAATCTTGTTATTTAGAAGGTATCTAAAGAATTATTCCTATAAGATTTTAAAATTAACAAGCATGATCATTTACAGAATAGTACTTCTTGTTTCACATGTTTTGAAAAATCCCATTCAGTATTGATCAGTTATCAAAAACAAGGTTAACAATGTTTACTTCTAATATAAAGTGCTCCCATTTTAAATTTCTAATGCCACAATCCAGTCATTAAATTGTTCTTTTAGCTGCCCTTGATCCGAAATATGACAGCAAATTGAATATAAATTATTTTTTAGCATCCAGGTTTTGTTAGCATATTGTTGTCTGAAGTAACAATCCAGAAGCAATTTTTTTCCTTAATTAAGGGCATTAATATTTAAAAAGAGTCCTCCTTAAATTGTTTTGAATGATCAACAATCAAACCTATTGACTAGATTAACCATTTCAAACAAAGCACATGATTTCATTTCAAATTTTAGATATTTACTGGTTAACTGTGACATGCTAAAGAGTTGGTATGAAACTGCTTTGAGACAGGATTACACCAGACCTGTGTTTCATACCAACATTCAGGTGTACAAATCTGAACATATATGCCAAGGTACCAATTTGCTAACTTTAACACAATATGTTTAGAATTTCTTTTTCCAACCAATGATTGTTTAAAAAAAATTAATAATGTTATTTTCCCACATTATTCAAATATTTTTCAGTTGAAATTGAATCAGAATTAATCTTTTAAAACAGGAAATGCTAAAATACATTTTGAGATGTTTGCTTGTCATGAAGATGATTATAATATGTTTAATGTACAGTGTTTTGCTTAACCCCAATATGTTTCTCTCATTTTAACATCCATTGACCCACAGTGCATCTGCAGATAGAAGACATCACTCGTAAACTACGTTCCGGAGATCTAGGAATTTCACCCAATCCAGAGGATAGGTTTGTTTAACCACCGCGTAACGCAATATTATTTGTTTTTTCTCTTTTTCCCAATAATCGCTGTCTGGTCTGGTCTATTTTTTTTCAAACCATATTTTAGTTTAACATTTTGCTTTGCTTGATAATTTCCCTTTTTTGCTTCTCAAAAATGAAATACACTTTGGTTCTAGATTTCAGTTGCCATTGTATCTATTGGCAAACAAATACCTTGAATATTTTTATTTAGATGAAAGGCCAAAGTACTTTCTAATTAAGTGCTGTGAAGATTAGATTTTAATGAGTTTTGACACATGAACTTCTAAAATTTGTTTGCTGATTAAAATATGTATCACATACTAAAAAATGAATAATTTTTGTGGGTGAATTGAGAATTTGAGGGTTTTGCATGGTATATGACAGTGTGTGTGGGTGGGGGACGAGTCAAATGCGTTTCTGTGCAGAAAATTGTATCTATAATAGGAATTGTTTCCATTTTACCCTTAACATTTTCAGTTTATTAGAACTTTATAATATTCAAATTCAAATTGTGTTCAGAACATGAGAGAGCGAGAGAGAGAGTGAGCGAGCCTATACAAAATGCAAATCCAATGTTTAGTTGCAACCATTTAGTTTGTCTCAAGAACAGACCAGCAGCCAAGGGGATTCATGTGCATACATTTTGTTTAATTGTTTATTGTTGATATCTCAAGTTGACCAAATTTAAATGGAAAGTGTATTTTGCCATTTTGTATTTATTTTTTTGACAAAATTGTCAATTAATGTTACATTTAAAATGTGTTTCATGTGTTTAGACGCAGTGTAGAAAGCTCTGTTGCAAAACAAAATTTTTTTTAAATGCTTGTTATAAAATCATTTCAGTTAGTAAAACATATTAGAACAAAGTGTATGCATATGGCTGAAAAACTTCTTTTGTGATCTCTCTTCATATAAAGTGTGAATTGAGAATTATAGTTATACAAACTTGGTCCATCTTTTTAACCAAGACCAAAACTTTGATTATCTTTTAAGTGAAAAATAATTCAAATTTATTTCAGTTTCTGCAAATCAAGATGAATTCTATGAAGAGCAATCACAAATATACCCAACACGAGTGAATGAGGCTTCTTAGAGGAAATTGCTATCATATACTTTTATTCAATTTTGTTTCATTTTGGTCCCTTTTTGGCCCAAAATTTCTTTCATTTTCAGTTAATAGCACCTACACCACCATGAACAATAACATTTTACAAGCATTTCAACATCAACATTGTTGTCATGTAGCATTCCTATCACAAACTATGAAAATGATTAAAATTCACATTTTCTGACCTCATAAAATTGCAAATTTGAGTTAATTAATTGTTTGCATTTCAAGTACTGGTAATTTGACAAAAATGATCAAATCAAATAGAGACGTCAATGCATGCATGTAAAAAAAGGATTAAGGTCCAGGGCCATTATGTGAAAATTTACCATTCTAACCTGTCAACCTATTTCTGTTCAAAATGCCACCTGAATTATATTACAAAGAGCCTTATTTACTTGTAATGGGTCACAATTGAGAGTTGCTACATTGTCATGGGGATCTATTATTCACCTTTAATGAGTTATGATTTTAACAGCACCAATTTCATAAAGTCCAGAGTAACCCATTTCTTACTTTCAGTGTATTCTGTAAACAATATTGGCATGCATTTTATTTAATTAAGTCAAAATTTGTGATTGATGCCAATTTCAAAGAAAAAATAGGCAATTTATGTTCTTCTCGACCAAGTGCTTTATCAACTGCCTGAAAACAGTTGTTGCATTTGGTCGCACTAAGAGCATAGTGGTAAGTGTATGTTAAGGACTGCTAACTTCTTCTAGCCTAGAAAAGCTTACTAGTAACCCTATTTTTACAGATTATGAAGGGTTCAACAAGGAAGTCCAAAAATTAACCATGTGCAAACTTTTATTCCTCATGACGTGTATGATAAGATCAACCAATAATTTTTCTATTTAAGGACTATTGACATGTAGCTTGTATGTGTAATAAAATACATTGTGTGTTCTTCTTTCTAATTTATTATTGATCAACACTTTTCCCCAAAAGACATTACTTGACACGGTACATTTTATCTCTAATAAGTTTTGTCTGATGTTAAAGATTTTAAAAAGAAATGTTAGTGTAAATTTTCTAATCAAATCATTGCTGTGTTTTCTTCATATCTTCCTCACCTATAACAATCTTTTCAGTTGGAACTTTATATTCCCCTACTTTTTGATTATTTTTTATGTGACAGTACCTATGACTAGTTGTAGTAGCACAAGTGTCTTGTGCATTTAACTAATAACTTTGCTAGGAATTTATCAAAACAATTATGTAGCTCACTCATTGCATGATTGAGGGATGTTCTTTTTGAAATGTTTCGCCATGGTAACCAATTCTTTCCCATTTTATTTTTTGATCAAGATGAATTTGTGTGAAATTCATTGAGTCCCTGCTAACCTCTTCTCTCATAACCAACTATAGCTCTTCCTTTTCATGAAAGCAGCTTTGGGTCAGCGAATGAGAACTGGATTACAAATTCAGTGTCGAGCAAACCAAACTGTTTTCAGTGTTGGTTTTTAACTAAATTGGGTGTAATTTTTAACATTATAATAGCACAAATTTCTCTTTTTGCTAAATGACCACCGAAGCACAGCCAGCTGCATGTCAGTTCCACAATCACAGGGGTCGGACGCACTTTGGCTATATCTCTCTCTTGATACATGCGGAAATCATAGTCTTGATCATAGAAGAACATGAGCATATTAATCATCAAATGTCAAGTTATTTTAGAAAACCATGCAATTCATACTGAACTTGAAAAACAAGAGCTCTGATATTTTTATATCAATATGATTCACAGGCGTTAGTTAATTTTGGAAAGTGTCACACACACACTCTACATGAATAATGTGTTGAAAAGATCATTTTACATTTATAGCAAATTCTTTAAAATCCCTCTGTTCATGAATTGTGAAAGTTTACAAAAAAGTGAAAATTCTTCAGAAATCTTCTAATTCTAATTTAGAATATTAAAGATACCACTCAAAATTGATAGGGTTACCAAACATTCAAGTTTTATTTTTTTCACCTTGATCAAATTAAAGAAGTACAAAAATTTAAGAAAAAAAACCCAAGAAGAAACTGGTGATTTTAGGCCTTTGTAACCTGGATAAAGCTGTATCAGTGGTCCAAAATGTTCCAAATCAATGCAGTCATGGAGCTTACAATGGTGAAACTGTAGTAGTAGCACATATAATCATTAGAGTTTGTAAGTTAGAACATAATTATAGGGAAAACAACAAATGAATCAAGATATTTGACATACTGCTCTGTTATATTCCACCAGGTCACCATCCCCTGAACCAGTGTACAATCATGAAGGCAAGCGTCTCAATACAAGAGAGTATCGCACACGTAAGAAGCTTGAAGAGGAACGCCATCTTAAAATCCAAGATGCGATAGCTAATAATGCTGAGTACAAACCACCTGCTGATTACAAGTAAGATTCTCTCTTTAAGTTTTTGTGCTTGGGCCATTTTAAATCCTCAAAATTGGCTGAGTTATTGTGCCAAGCTTGTGCAAGAGTTCTATAGCTTAGCTAAATATCTGCTCATTTAACAAGAAAATACATATTTTTTACACAATTTCTCAAAATCTGTTCAAAAGTGCTGGGCAAATTTTGGGACGTACAGCCTTATGGGTAACTCTGATGGGCAAACGAGTCCTTTCAAGTGTTCATACTTTTGTTGCATAAAGGATTTTTTTTTTAGGGTTTAGTTAAATTTGCTCACATGAGTATAACATAACAACGTAACTATAGTTAGATTCTTTATTGTTGCGAGTTCAGAGCCGTCCGTGCAGCGTGATGTGCGTGAACACAGAAGTGTAAACAATTACTCTGATTGGCTGTGGCGTGCATGATCAAAGCACCGAGCTGTGTCTGTGCCGCCCACCTCACGCACTAAGGAGGCGCAATGCATGTCGTAACTGGTCGGAACTTGCAACAATAATGAATTTAACTAAAGTGTGGTAATGTATGGCACTAAATTGCTACACATTTCTGAAATTGTGTAGAAACTTAAGAAAATTGCTGCTGCTATGCTGTGCACTGAATGTAGACACTGTCTTAAGAAGCATCCATGTTTTCTGTGTTGCACAGAAGTAACAATACAAATATTGGACACATTCCATAATGAAAATTTACATGGCATAATTGTGAGAAGTGATGCCATAATCTATGACAGCTTAAGTAATAATACGATAGTATGGAATCTTGATCTTAGTAGCCGTTGTAATAAGAAATTAGTGTGTGATTTGATACTATGATTTGTGTTTTTCAGGCCTCCTGTGCAGAGAGTGAATGACAGGGTGATGATACCGCAAGAGGAGCATCCAGACATCAACTTTGTTGGCCTTCTCATAGGTCCAAGGTAACATGGAATGGCCATTTCTAACAATATGGTTCATTTTAAAGAACTTGAGGTTATATGATTTTAACTTGTACGATGGGCTTGTACATTTGGTATTCATTATATTAAAGATTTTAACATATTAACTGTCAGACAAGTTAAATAATAATAATAATAATAACACATATTTTTGAGCGCCTTACTTAATGTGAAAACAAGAAACACAAAGCACTTTACAAGAAATTGAAAACAATTTATACACGGATAAAATAACGATCAATACAATAATATGGAACAAACCTTAAAAT
>JAUMTS010124443.1:0-10095 GCA_032273385.1 Ophiopholis aculeata | reverse complement strand
TTCTCGTCCGGACTTTTGAAAAAAAGGAGGAGGGAGGGTCTTACTATTTACTATTTTCCAATTTTTTGCTATTTTTTCCAAGATGGCTGCCAAGTCAAAAGTGACCAACTGTTTGTCAGGGACACTCCTAAACAGGAGTTTTCCACTCATACCTGCCAGAGGAACAACAACAGAAAAAGATGTGCCTTAAAAGAGCAGAGTACACTTTATTTCTTTGGTTTTTTTTCATTTGTCATAACTCTGATTTTGTCAAATTTTAAATTTTAAATTTTAAATTAATTAATTTTTTTTTTAAATAGTTAATAGTAAAACAAAAGAGGCGGGGCCTAAAACGGAGGCGGGCGGGGACAAGAAACATGTATATTTTGTTATTTAGCCTAAATGCTGACAGTATCTGGAGTCCACTTTTAAAGGATGACAACATAGCCAAAGTGCTAGATCCCTACAGCTTACGCAATCATGGCCTATATCAGCGCACACCATGGCTGGGCGACTGCCTCTACCACATGGCTAGAAAAACGTGTGAACAACTGGGTCTCCATCTCAAACACAAATTTTGTAAGACCAGGGGTCGATCTACGGGGTTCATCTAAATTTGGAATATCTATTAACTTTATCAACTGGATGACTTGTAGACTAAAGAACGATAGGCCAAGTTGTAGTTTGTACATGGTATGTTGTTCTTCAACTTCTTTGGCTCTGCGTGATACACAGTAGCAATTCACGCAATTGGTGATATCGCTGCAGGCGAGCTCCAACTGTTTCCTGATAGGGAGATAATTATGCCACTATAACATGTGTATCCATCCGTTTTACACCACATTGACCATGACCAACATAACATTCATTTACAAAAGTACACAAAATGTGTAAGCTTACCTAATAGTTCATAAGGGATGCACCATTAGATTTTCAGGGGAGGTATGGACGTTTTTGAAGAAAAAATACTTGAAACACTGATGAGGTAAAAAAATGCCCCAACCAACAGAATATATAGAAATACATTAGAAATGAGAAAAAAAAACTTTGTAAAACAATTGCTCAACCCAAATGCCATGCCTCCCTGTAAATCAAATGGTGCGTTCCTAAGTCAAAACCAAAGCTCAAGGCTTTAGCAGTCATGGTGCCCACCTCTTATTTCCTTAGCATAGACCCCACTCAGTACAGGGTGTCCAAAAAGACTATAGGACATTTTTTGAAGCTTCATGAAGTAAAACTGATAGTATATTTACAAAGTGGAGACTTGTGAAATTATATTAAAACCAAACTTACTGCAATTGGTGATCCTATAACATATTAACACTGACTAATAGATTTTGTTGTATGACACACATTACCATATATTTTCACTTTCCATTTATACACCTGGGTTGAAAGGAACAAATCAGGGTAAAATTCTTCACACAAACATGCTCTACCATGAATGATAACTAATTTTGAATATGAAACTTCACCACCAAGCTATGCATGCTGTTTAACCACAGAACTATAAGTTATGTAGACAAGTCACAAATAATAGAGTATTTCTTATAGAATATCATGCCTTTATTGACAAGCAATGGAATAACTCCTACCCTTTTATGAGACATTTACACAACGTGCCAGTCAGTCAACAATTCATTGACAGTCTTCGACTTGAACCGGAGTCCCCTCCATTTACTAAAATGTCTCTTGCGTTTTTCTGTACTACTTTAGTAGTATTACTTCACTGTAAGGTCAGGTCTTGAGTTTTACATAATTTACAACAAATTTTCAAACTTCATTTACTTTAGGTAAATATTTATAATGTGGTAGTGAACCTTTCCAGATGAACAGCCAAAAATGTTATGATCATACGGATTGAACGCCCACGTTTACTATGAATTACTATTGAATTCATGAATCTGCACCTATGAATAGCCACTACAGGAACTAAATGTACTTGAAAATGTGTTTTGAACTTGGTTTATGTTCTTATGAAATTGAATGATAACAAAGTACATGTAAAATAGTTTTAATATCACAAATTTAATCCATTACTTCAATCATTCACCATGTATTTTAAGTTTTGAGCTTAGTGAAAGAAACTTCATAATTTGTAGGAAAAGGTATGAAACTACATTGTGAAACATATATTTGTTTTGCCAATTCAGTGGTATAGGCCCGTTGTTTGTAAATATTTAGTACATGATCACGTATTTATGGGAAATGAGGTATGTCACACCTTATATGGAACATTTGGAAGTTTGAGGTAGGTCAAGTTATTCTCTAAATTAGTTTTGTTTACACACTTATTTTAACCCATAGGGGCCTATTTGCAAAGGGGACCAAATACATACATGTATGTTAACAAAGTATGTTTTAAAATTATGCAGATGCAGTGTATTTATGATATCAAAAATATGATAGCTCAAAGAACCATGAATTACCATGAGATAACATGGCTCTAAGAAACACTCAAATCGTACTTTCTTTCAATCATTTTAAAATCACTGCATTGGCATGCCGTACTACGGAGGCGCACCCATGGGTCTAAATGACTGAAATGGTCCAAAAAGAGAAGCATTTCAAACAACTTTTCGCAAAATCCTGACTGCTGATGTACACAAACCAACCATCTATACTAGTAATTCAAATAAGTACAGAAAACCTGTTATGTCATACAGAAAAAGCAAACTGTTTATGAATATATAACCGAGAGAAAAAACATTACAAAATCCCAAAGTAATTTGTTTCGAGTGAAAATCAGTAAATTGGCATTAAAAATATCCACATATAGCAACAGTATTTATGACATAATACAGTCGTGAATAAATCAATGTTGACATTTTCTTCCATGCATTTTACATCCTTGGTGACATTTCCATTGCAAAATGTCATTGCCAATCTTAGATTTTTTGAGAAAGTGTAAAGCTTAATAGCCACCTGACATTCTTCATTATGCTAGCATGTAGGGGCGTAACCAGAGGGAGGGATAGGGTGGGGGCTTGTGCCACCAGGCAGAAGCCAAGCTCTCTTGAGTCCCCCCTCCCACCCCCTAAATGAGATGATATTTTGTACAGGGTCCATGGAGAGCAGCTTAAGCCCCTCTAGAAAATGTGAGCACCCCCAAATATAATACTATTTAGTGACTTTTTCATTATAAAATGTCATTGTTATTCTTAAATTTGTCAATGTTTAAAGGTTTTTGGACATTTCCAGAAAGGTGTCAGCAACCAAGTGTTGATAACATGGCTTCCTAGTACCATTAAATTAGGAGTAAACTCTTAATTCAATGCTAGGACAGGGTGGGACATGAGGCACCTATGTCACTTCATATGATGAAAGGAGAGTAAACTTGTGTTTCAAGTCGTGCAAAAGTAACACTTTAACTCTCTATGAATAAATATAGACAACTGACATAAAGAAATCCACAGTTAATTTGTTTTTCAGTGAAAATCAGTGAAATGCCATTAAAAACATCCAGCTTTAGCAAACGTATTTATGACATGATAAAGTCGTGAATAAATCAATGTTGACATTTTCTTCCATGCATTTTACATTCTTGGTGACATTTCCATTGCAAAATGTCATTACCATTCTTAGATTATTTTGAGAAGGTAAAAAAGCTTATTTGAAAACTTTTGCAAAATTGAAAGGACTTAATCATAATCTTTGAATAGTAATGTGATGTGGTTTGTTACATAAATGGTACCAAGTGTACTTTAGGTACGGAACATCCTTCAAGTGCACGGTGGAATAAATGCACCATTAAGTAATGCACGGTGTGCTTAATTCCGTCAAACATTTGATGAAGGGATGGGACCTAAAGTATACCTTTTCCAACAGATATATGTATCCCCCTCAAAAAGAATCAAACACTGTGCTAGAAATTATGAGCAGTAGTATCAATAGGAGAGGTGTGATGAAGTGACCATTTTATTTTCTGAGCGCTACTAATACCATATCCCAAAAACTTTCTGGAACTTTTTAGGGTTTTGGTTAAACAGTTTACTGCACGCATCAGTATACGCAGCTCATTTTAGGAATCAGATGTTTTGCCATTATTGTCCCTTTGCCCAATGTTCTTTACATACAGGTTACAACTTATAAGTACAGGGTGTAAAAACAGAAACAAATCTTTCTTAAACTTGTAAACTGTGTACTTCGTTCACTATCAGTTTTGATTACAATTTTTTTGAGCAAACAAATGTTAGAATTACAACAAAATTCATTATCACAATCATTCTGAATTCATAATTGTTAAGTCCTTTGTGACTGAAAAATTACAACTAATTGATTTATCTAATCAAAAATCAATTTGTGTGTATTTGACAATGACATTTTATGTATTCCTAAAGTTAAATTTTATAAAGTGAAGCTAAATTCTGGTAAATTTGAAACCAGCTTGTCTTTATTCTTGGAATAGACTCATCAGGATTGGTGCATGTAAATAACCTGATTGATTCATTTGTTATACTAATCCAGTTGGTTTTACTAACGTTCTGACGTTTTATCTTCCGTGCGGAAGATTTCACCAGTAAAAGTTTGTCTATAGACCAACAACAAATTTTTGTTTCCTATACTGAAAACCCAGTATATTCAAAACCATTTTGTTATAAGTGTGATAGATTTGATGCCTATAATAAATGGTCTGTTCATTTCTATTCAATATTGACAAGGCAGCAGGACCAACAAATACGAATACCGACTCGTTCCTCCTATCAGTACGAATGTCAATCCTCATCTGCTATTATCTCATAATTTATACTTGGGGGAAAATAAACATGACAAACTAAAAGCAAAATGGCAAGGCTGTGACCTACAATTTGTAAAAGTCGTAAAAATATCAAACTATTTTGTTAATAATGAAAAACACTCATTTCCAGTCATGTTGGTATGCTAATTTGCAGAATTCGTAAAAATGTCACACCCTTTTCTTAAGGCTGTGAATACAGTGAAATGGTGATTTCTGGCCGTGTTACACATAGTATAGCTCGTAGAGTCTGTATATTTTGTAAGGAACTTTAGAAAAATAAACTTATGGGAACCAGTACGGTTTTAAAACTTTTGTTTTCATCT
Organism: Ophiopholis aculeata; assembly: GCA_032273385.1. NCBI lineage: Eukaryota > Metazoa > Echinodermata > Ophiuroidea > Amphilepidida > Ophiactidae > Ophiopholis > Ophiopholis aculeata. The sequence continues at coordinate 5,055 of JAUMTS010124443.1, read as the reverse complement.
TACTCCAAGATACCACACCAAGAAACCATCACCAAAACCAATCAAACTCTCAAAAAGTGCAAAAAAACTTGTACCTAAAGTTTTGATCTTATTCTATTTGATATTGACTGGGTGTTCTACTACTAGTAAAAAGATTTTACCATTAACGATCTGGTAACTGTTCTCTGCTATCAATATGATTGTCACTATTTATAACATCCGTTTAAATGTCATAGTTTAATTTACCTACAAAATCAAGAGCAAATGAGTAGATTTAAACTATTCAAAACTTTTAAAACCACCACTAGTTTTTACGCTAAAAATACAATAAAAGGTATCTAGTCGTGCTGGTATGCCTTGGGAAGTGTGGAGAAACTTGTAAGCAACTTTAGGCAAGTAAAGTAGTACACAATTTAAACATGTAAGCAACTTTAGGCAAATAAAGTGGTACACAATTTAAACATGTAGACATGAGAGAAACAAATAAGGCTGCATCTAACCCAAGACATAACACCAAGCAAATTCAAAGGAACTCAAGTGCACTGAACTTGTTCTCAAATTCTTAACACCACAAAAGGTGCAAAACTTGAAGAATAGAAAGCGGGTTGTAGCCCAGCCCAGTGCTGGCTCCCACAAAAGGTTCCGTTTTCAATAGAATTGTGTAGATTTAGGTCAGGACAAGGGCCCTCAAGTAAAAAAACAGCAAGTTGTACAATATACAAGCAATAGGGTCAAGTACATAATGAGATTTGGTGTAAAGCTTTAAGGCAGTACATGCTGACATACCAATACTTGTTGTACCAATTTATGCCGGGAGGGTAAATATGCACAGCCAACATGGGTCAAGGGTTACTTTAACACATAGGGGGTTGGACTGGGGTTTCATCGCTGGTATAAAATGGGTCATTCCCGTAACTCACCTAAAGCAATTGCGGCATGATGCTCCGGTCTGTAACTCGGTGGGTAGCAATCCGTATACTCCATTGGCATTACTCGGCGTGTTAACCCCTCTATGTTCATATCCCTTTTGGCCTTGTTGGACTTGAGCCTCACACTATGAAATAGTAGCAACTATTTGGTATATATTTTCTCCCTGTCACTCCAATATAACAGCCCCCTGCTGGTGCTCTGTCCTGTATTATGTGCCTTAAGGGGGTACGAAGGTGCGTATATAGACTCCACTCTAGGCAGTAATTAGGCTACAAAAGATACTGGTATTGCCGATTGTTCACTGGGTAAAAGTCACGAACTCAAAAACACCACACTTGGTATAAAAGACTGTGAACTCAGTGCTCATGCTGTTGGTACATTTTACAATCAGTGAGAAATAAGCGATTCACTCAGCTAGGCAAGCATGCATGCATATAGACAGCCTTCCTATCCTAGTCAGCCATCAAGTCCATAGCGAACACATACATACATACGAGCTAAAGCGAGCGCTAACATTGGCCTTGAAGCTTGCCTAGGTCAACTTGAGGTCGCGTGTATCCAACTGCAACCAATCGTCAATCCGCTGGGCTCAGAGGCTCATTTACATGTAAATACAGCTCAATGAGTCAGCCCTGTTTTCTACACACTGCATGCTAGGCAGCAAGGCAGCTAGGCAGGGACCAGGACAGGTTTTAGGTGCCTGCAGTGATCAAGTCCAAGTTCAAGTGCACTATTGGAATGTTCCATTATATTGACAGGGGGAGGAGATATGGGATTCATTAAATAATTATGAGTCTGACTGGCTGATAGCGCTAGAGGGGATCGGAGATACAGAACAAAACACTTGCGCTGTATGATGCACAATAAGAGTGAATCTTGAATTTGAAATACTATCAATGAATGTAACTACACGTGTAAGAATTCTCCAATTGTACTACGCAATGATCAATGAAATGCGTAAATAGAAAACTGATGGTGTAAATTTACATGGACATCCTCATGTGTTGGTTGTAATTTTTGCATGACACAAAAAATAGGTTCTCAGGAGCTAAAATGAATTCTCTTGAGCAATAGATAATCCCCTTGTGAACTTCAAACAGACTGAAATAAGCTGCACATTCATGCACAAGAAGCTCCTTCTGCAATCGGGATTCCTGCCTTTTAATTTTATATGCTTCTTCTTTTTCAAAATTATCCGAAACCTCTTTAAATGTTCCCTTTTGATTAATCATCCCTGTGCACTCATGCACTATAATAATTGTAGCATGGTTTATGAATGAAATGTGCATTTCTGGGTTTTCACATAGCTCTATTGTTTTTTAACATTTTAAAGACCTGTTTCACTTTCGTACTTCAATCTTCTGTATGTAAATTATTGAGCATGGTTTATGAATGAAATATGGATATCCGGGTTTTCAAATTGCTTACACTGTTTTCAACATTTTAAAAGAAACAATTTATTTTGCTTTTTTATTCATTTGGATCCTCTGTTCTAGCTGCACATTCATGCCTTTGAAACGCACAATTTATGAATGAAATTTGAATTTCATATTCTGTACAAAATAATCACATAACCATTTATTATCTCCAAAACATGATCCTCCTTTACATATCCACGTAAACAAAACATGGCACACAAGGACGGCATGATGATTTTTATACCCATAATCTGTTCAAACTCATTGCCAAAGCCATTTCATTTTACATGGGCTCTCTCTCTACTCCCTCTTCTTCACAAGGGTGTGTGTGGTTAATGTTAATATTATTAGCGTTTCCCTCAGTCATACATTGAGCGTACTATCATAGTCAACTGTCCTTTACTGTAAATAGATTTAATTTTGCGGGTACTTTTATATTTTATTGACATATTTCAGATGATTGAGCTTTTTGTGAGTACTTAATTTCATAAATCCATAACATAACATTTACCATACTTTCAGTGCATAATTGTCAGGTTTGTGGGGATTTTATTTTTTGAATATGCTTTGATCTCCAAAATTGTAAAAATAAATCCCATGTGAAGTTCAGTCCATCTGCTTGAAACCAATTTGGGCATTGAGAGGGTTTCAATTGACTGAAGCCTTTTCACATAATTCAAATTATCTCAATTTTGAGGATAGTAATTTTTGCATTTCCATAAAATATTTATATAGTTTTGCTCCCAGATCAGTCCATTTCTTTTCTTCATAAGATTTGATTTTGACCTTCATATTTGTATTAGAGCAGATAATCATGGATGTTAATAAATCATGATTTCATAATATCGCTTCTATCTATAGATAATTAGCCGGAGATTGAAAACATTCACTTGGAACGGTCACTGGGCATCATCATAACAGATACCTGGGTATTTTGATGTAATTTTACTTTCTACTAAAGACTTCATATCTTATCAATGTTTGGTCAAACTATATTATGAATATAAATATGGTTATTACTGATAAATTCTCAGATGACAGGACAAAATCTCACAGATTTATCCATGGTCATTAGATATTTGATTTGCCCTGTAAAATAGACAAATCTCATTATTGGGTAGATTCATGTTGATTCAAGATATTCTATGTGATTGGAAATTGTCAAAGTTTACTCAAGAGGGAAATATGAAATAAATGTTTTTAGAATTATTCAATAAATGGGTTTTTTAAAACAATTTTTTGATACTTTAAAGCAAGATATTTAACATTTATTATCAAAAAGTGCTAATTAATACAGGTATTCAAAATTTGAAATAATCATAGGCCAAAGAAAAAAATAGGTTTGTCTCAGCTTCCTGCAGGAATAGCTTTAATATTGCCGTTTTTCCGCGTTTTTTTTTTGTTGTTGACATTTTTCAGGGAAAAAAAGAAGAAAACATTATCCCGTTTTTTTCTTGTTTTTTTTTTACAAATTAAAAAAACCAAAAAAAGGGAAAAACAGGTAAAAAAAAAACCCACCGCATTCGCTAGGCCCAAAATGTAAAAAAAAAAAGTAAACAAATTGTGTATCGCTAATTGGTTTTGAGTTTGAGGAACCTGAGAAAAACTTGGTTTTTTTTGGGCCTTTATAAACATGTGCATATTTCAGGATGTGTTGGTAATCAAGTCCGTCACCACATCAAACAGTGGCTACTCGGTTGCTGTGAAAAAACAGAACTCCTTTAATATATCATTTATATCCAAATGGGTTTCCTCATAATATTGAAGGTATACACATTTAATATTTGGTACAGAAGAAGCTAGGGACAACCACCCAAGGTTTGTGGTCATTTTTTTTTTTTGATCAGTAGTTATCCTGACTAGATTGATCAAATTGCTACTAAATGCTCTGACTATCCAATTACTCAGAAGAACCTCTGATTCAAACGTAATAAAATGTTGTGGTCAAAGGTCAGGCAATGGTCAACCAGTGACCAAGTTGCACACCGATACCAAAAAGAAAGTTGAGTACCCTCAGGGGTCATTGCAAAACCTGACGGGCAAAAAAGGCACCCCTTCTTAGCCGCACACCTGAATATCCACCTTTCCACTAAGATAAGAACCCTCCGCCCCTGGCTTGTTCCGTCATAATATTAAAGTCCCAGGTGCAGTGGGTACTCAAGCTTGGTTGAAGTTTTGAAAGTAGACCCATTTTTTGTGTTGTCTGATAGTATGGCACAGGAATTGCTTTGGTAGTGTGTGTGTGTGCACCTAATTGACCAATGTATATACATCGATGGATTTTCATGTGACTTTGATACATGGTTTTGGGTAGAGTCACACATGTGAACCCAGCGAAAGTGGGGTCAAAGGTCATCTAGGGGTCATTATAGGTCAGTGACACCAAATAATAAAATTGCATGGTCTGAAGTCAAAATGGTGATAAAATCATCATTAAGTGCAACAATTGCAGGAATGATGATCATGGACTTTATTTTGGACATATAGCCATGCAAGACTTAAATACTTTTCACTGGTACCCCGGGCAGCTTCCATCCTATCTAATAATAATAATAATAATAAAACCGCATTTTATAGCGCCTTACTTTACACCTCAAGGCGCTTTCAAACAAGTACATGAAATATAAAGACAATATACAAAAACGTATTATATACACTATAATGCACAGGTGAATAAGATAAAACCCGCTAACCTAAGTTACACTGAGTTTTAAACAACATTATTGAC
>JAUMTS010124331.1:0-10098 GCA_032273385.1 Ophiopholis aculeata | reverse complement strand
TGAATTTCTTGAGAGACTTGTAACTGACCAAAGTAACCCCCACATCAATTCTCCATTAAACCCTCTCTAATAGGAGATGTTGCTCGATCTAAACGCCACCAACGACTAGACGAAATCTTTATTTTTTTTACCAGCATATCCAGGATATCAGCACGATTGTTTACAAAAAAACTCTGTCAGGTGTATGCTGTATGAAACACACACATTTATAACAAGCGCATTCTGAGTGCGCAGGATTGCGTCAAGTTTTGCGGGCGTATTTCATGACAGAGTTTTATTGTAAACAACTTTGCTGATTTCCCGAATGTAGTGCGGGTAAAAAAAAAATCAAGATTTCGTCCAGTCGTTGGTGGCGTTTAGATTGAGCAACGTCTGCTATTTGAGACCCTTAGCACGGTTCCACGCGGAATCGTTTTAGTCCTGAAAAGGACCCATATTCCGCATTTTCTTTCACACGCATGTTTACAGGCATTCACCAAAGTGGACCCACCAGGGGTATACAGTGGTATTACATTCAGACTGAGATACCAAGTGAGAAGCAGTATAGAGATAGAACGTACAGGCCTAAGCTTATATTTGAACGTACAGGCCTAAACCTATATCTGTACAATTGTCCAGTTCTTTTTACCAAAGAATGATGGTGTGTGTTTTGCAGTCTACTAGTGTAACTAGATTATTTATAATACACAGATGTTTTCCATCCTTGATACAATTCAAAAGTTTTGATATAGTTGTTAATTAAATGTGATTTGATTGAGTTGTTTCTTACCAGAGCACTGTGTGTAATGACAGGCCTTAGAAGACTCTTTGAGATGTCACCTCTATACCTTATGTGCCATCATAATTTATGATGGATTCATTGATATGACTCTGGTTTCTGGTAAAACATCTAGTTTGTTGTGCTATACTTTTGGGTATATGTATGAAAGTTCAGAAAAGTTTTATTTATATTATTTATTTTGTGTGTATTTAATTGTTAACCGATACAATGAATCGTCCAAAATTTATGAACTTTTTTTACCATATCAGGTAGGTTTAGTTCATTGTTGCCAAAAAAGTTGTATTATTGTTGGAAAGAAATTAAGACCCTATCTACTCATGCAAGATCCAAATACTCTGCTTGGACTGTAGTTTCCTTGGCGCAATAAGTGATCAATGTTGCATTTTAATTCTGCCATGCTCTGCAACAGCGCAGCATGTTGTCTAACACACTTTGCCTTTGTGTCTTTGATTTTGCTCGATCGTCTTGAATTTGTCCATCAATAATATTTATGTACTAAGGAACTGTAGATATTTACCCTAAAAACAGGTAGATAGGAAAATAATTTATTTAACAGAAGGTTAAAACTCAATATAATATATTGGTTGCTGTTTTAGCATGCTGCCATAAATTTGAAAAAATTGTAAATGCAATTTTGTCAAATCAGTATGCCTGTTATAAACTTGTTCCTATTTTCCAATATGTACTATTCTGAGGGTGTGTGCTTCCTCAAGGCACTGGCTGGGGCATCATCATACCTGCGTTTGAATGTCTGTTTTACAACTTCATCGACAAGGATGATGATGATGTACTGCAGCATGTTGTGGTGTACTGGGGTCGTGCTAATGGGGGTCAGTGGATCATAGGCCCCAAATGTTTGGGTTTGGTGCACACATTTTAAAAATAAGACGCTGTGAGGTCATTTATGCTTATGTATGTCTATTGTATTGAAATCTGTACATTTAAAAATAGATGATTTTGACCCCTGATTTTAAAAGCTAGCGCTACCCCTGAGTGCACAACACACAAAGTAGCAGACTTACTTTTATTACTACATCATGTATGACATCAGTAGTATCTGCCTCACTGAGAAGATTACTGAAATGTTTGGTCATCTCTGAGCTGCTCACCATGGGTATATCAGTCAAGCTGCAACACACAATGCAGACAGAATTGTGTAAAATGTGGCCTTACGTAACTGACAGTGATGTAAAAATCTGGCTTTTTCAATCTAGGGCAATGAATGTGCATGTTTTGTCCCAAAAAGAGACAAACTCAGTGTATGCATGCTGATGTGTCCCCTGGTGATATGTCCACTGTGCACAAATCGCAGGTTGAGTGCATTGGACAAGCACCAACATCAGTGGAAGGGATAGAAGTTAAATGTTGCGCAAATCCATATAGACTCCTTAAGATAATTTGCGAGAATCTAACCCCGATTTGCCTCCATTCGAATTATGTGATCAGCGTTGTTATTTTCATTAAAAAATAAATAAATAGATAAATAAATAAATGATTGATAATTGATTGATGTGTTTCACACTTTTTCTTACGCGAATCAACTTGGAGTCTCGTATCTCTACTGGAGAGAATCTTTGCGAGAATCGATTCTTGTCCAACTTCTATCCCTCAGATCTTCTCATTTCTCAAGGGAAAGATGTGCACATGTATTGACCCAATAGTGTGTCACTTCTTCCAAACAAGCATACGGTACATAACATTAAGTCAATCAACACCTCACATGTCCACCCACCTTGTCCTTGGATCAGATTGCAAGATAGTATAATTCCTTCCTTGCTGGTCACATGCCACACCTGTAGCCCTGAATATAGAGGGCAGTCTCTCTAGATGGACGGTCTCATACTCCTCCTTCTCAACAGGTCCTGCAAAGATGAATGCTTCCTCCGAGGCTGGGGGAGGCGGTGACGAGGCTGGGGAGGGGCGAGATGGGGGTGGGGACTGAGCTGTTGAATCTGGAAAGATATAGAATAACAAATAAAACAAGCTTCAGTTATTCGATTTTGTTATGTCCCATATTACATTTTGAGGAAATAAAGCAACTTTAGGATCTTTCATCACCGAGAACAATAAGATATCTGAATCTGAAAAATCTTAACTTGCTTATGCCGCTGTTCTCTTGGTTGTGTTAAGGAGCAGCCTATTTTAGAAAATCAATGTGTGGGTCAGCAAATATGAAATTGAAAGTTGTTTGAAGGTTAATGACAGATTTCTCTGCATAACTGGGACTGTTAAACAATCATTATCTAATTTATATTTATTTAGGCTTACAGTATCAAAGGTTTGGATTCAGTCCCTAAGACCCTTATTTTATTTTGATTTTACCTTTCTACAGGTTAATAGTCTCACCAAGGTTGACACTAGCCAACATTTAGCCGGTTAAATTTTAATGAATTGGAGTAGAAATACTTCTTAAGATGACAAAAATAGCTTTTTACAGCTATGTTGTTATTTAAAGAACAAAATGGGACTAATTTGTAATTTTTTGTGCTGATCTGAAAGGGCTAAAATTCTCTTGAGTACTGGTTGTTTTGGCTGAGTGCTGGTAATTACTGACGGGTGCCGACCAGAGTAGTGACAGCCCTGAGTCTTACCTTTCCTTGATGACACCCCACTCTTCTTGGTGAAGTATCCCATGTATCCTTCTCCATCCTCTGTTGCTAGCACCATACCATGTCTGCTAAGTGCCACATCTGAGAAAAACACCTGGCGTTTCCTAGTCCACTCACAGGTCCTTAACACACGCTCTGATGCCTTCCAACTATATACCTGTGTGAAGTCATGAGTGAATGGTGTTAAAAGACTGATATCACGGTATGGCTCCATACAGCTATACCAACGGATAGAAAAAGAACAATATTAAATTCAGCTCTTCTCCATCTTGATTGTGCAGTGGTGTTCAGATCTAATTTGGCACGCTGTGTGCTGGTCTCAACTCACCTTCCCCAATCCCAAAAACTTACAGTACTTAACCAAAGACATCTTGCTGACTTGCTTGTTAAGTGTGTTCAGCCGGATAGATGTGTAGCCACTACCTCACAGCCTCAGCTTAATTGATCTAAACCCCATACCAAATTACAACTCGCCCTACCACTGTTCCGAAGTGCATCACTAGATCTTCTCCACCTTGCTTGTGTAGTGTGTTTGGATCTAAAGCACCCAGCTACATGCCCAGGGATGTATCTAAATTTGTTTTGCCATCAGCCAGTCGGGCAGGTGACACGTTGGAGTGGCCAGCACAACAGTATTTTTACCAGCCCAATCAATGATCATAAGAGACAGCACTAAATTTTTTTACCAGCCAGCCAAGGCCTGTTATTCCAAAACGTTACCAGCCCAAAGCAACCCACCTCAGGCCTTTACTAAGTACAGCCCTGTAAATACCACCCCACCAAAATCCAAAACCTTGACACCTTTTTTACTCACCCTGCCACTTTTCTGCAGTGCTACCATGACTAGCTCTTCCCCACCTTGCCTGTGTAGCGTGTTTGAATCTAAATCAGCATCCAGCGTGCCACCATGCACCACCAACTTGGTCAGATTCAGTTGTCTGTAGCAAGTAAAACACAATATCCAAGTTCAAGTTAAGGAATACAAGTGTCATTCACCTGATTTGTGTGTGCGACTCTCTCAGATTCAAATAATCAATTGGAATCCTTCATTCTCGGTCGAGCCGTTGTTACTTGCACATGCTAATGATGTCTTAGCAGTACATTAAAAAAATAAAGACAAACATATCCAACTTTTTTTCAATTTGAAATTAACCACCCTTACGAGACTTTCGTTTGCCAATCGGCGCCGGTGTAAATTGTTGTATATGATAGTCTTTGGCTATATTTAGAATCTCATGGTTAAAACGCATTTCTTGGACATGCATTTTCGCGTTGACTTTATTTTGAGAATTTTCTCACCTCGCAAAATTCACGAAAATTAAATCCATAGCAAAATAAAGCCTTTTACAGTACTTGGTTTCATCCTGAATATGGACCAAAACAAACAGACCTGTTTGCTTTGAAGGTACACTTACTTTGATGCAATTTTGCGGCACTGGTAATCATTGAGCACATATATATCCCCTGCTTTAGTAGCGACAACCGTAGCCGCATCACTTGCAGCAACCTGGCACAACACTACGTTCTTATGTTGCAATGCAGTCACATGACGAGGGGTGATCAGATATTTTTCTCCTTTGGCGTGACCTGCAAGAAAATTATTGTAGAATGTGACATTACCCGACATTACAATACAGTACACCCCTTCACAGTTACGGCCACCATTTTGAATTGTGAGTAAACAAAGCATTATACACCCTATTCACGGTCCGCCATTTTGGGATTAAAGCGAGGCTTGGGTGGCAGAGCGCAACTGTCGCTTGCGTAGGTGCGCAATGGAGCGCGTGGTTCAATATTCCAGCACGGGCGTTGGCGTGCGCGATTACAGCGTCTTGCACCCCAACCATCACTTTCGTTTGAAGATGGCAGCGGCATGAATAGGGGCTATTCAGCAGTTTTCACAAGTTTTTGTAGAAAATGATTGTTTACTCGCAATTTAAAATGGCGGCCAATCATTTGAATGTCTGAGCATGTGCACTCTGTAACTGTGAAGAGGTGTATTGATCTTGGATCTATCTCCGGGCAGGAAAAACCTCCCATGTTATTTTACCCTTGAAATAAAAAAAAAACCTCTATAAAAGTTAGCCTGACTTTCAAAACCTCCAGATCCTAAGTGCACTTTCAGTCCGATAAGAAAACAGCATTATATTTAGTATTCAAACAATTGTTGATTGCATAATGCATACATCGTCCGGAAGAAATGTAGGCGACATAAAATATAACAAGATCCTTGTTTACCAATTGTGCTGAGTTGAAATAGCAAGTAGTTTTGTAAGTGCTGCTGAAAATGCATATATAGGAGGTTTTGACTTTAGTAATTTTTTGCACATAAGGTTTATTTTAAGGGTTTAAACAAAATCAGACATTAGAAGCCCCCTTTTTGATGCTGCATCAGGCAGTTTTGTTTGCTGCATTGTCTTCCCCTCTAATTGGGTTTGCTAAATATGGTAATAATAGTAAAAAACCCATTCCCTCAAAAATGTTTTGCTCATGCGACATAGGTCAATACTTGTGACAAGAATTGGATTAAGAGAGTGCAAACGTTTTCTTTAAAAAATTATGGCAACGTTAGTGCAGACACTACTTTATTCGAGTTACCCCTTTTAATTATTGTGCTTAAACAGAATCAATTTGAGAAAACATGGAAAGGTTCAACTAGCTATGAGAAAGACCTACAATCTATTTCTGACCACCTGAACTGGGATAGGGTAAGGGTAGACTTTAGCCCGGGACTTTAGGACTACAGTTTCGATTTCAGGATCTGAAAAGGAGTCAGGACACCTACTCAGCAGAAAGTTGAAACACCCACTTCAAAACCGAACAGAGTTATAACGCTTACTTTAATCTACATCTTACCTAGTTGGCCTGCATTCAGACCAAATGTATACAGTGTCTCATTAGTAAAGACTACTGAATGATATCTCCCCACAGCCATTCCTGCCAGTGTCTTATTCCGTATCACTTTGTTATGCATTTGCTTAGGTGTCAGACATTTGGCCCCTAGGGATGAGTGACCAAGTTGATGGTAGTCATTTTGTCCACATGAATACATGGTCCCACTGAAAACGTAATATATATACAAATTTATAAATGAGAGTTACTGGAAATGTCAATAACCATTATAATATAAAGATTAGCATTTTCCCCATAAGATCTTCTAAATGTGGAAAGCACTTGAAATTTAAGATAATATTTTTTAGCTTACACCCCAGGCCAAGAGTCCAGAGCAGGTCCTATTCTGTCGGTCGCACATCCTGGCACTTTGTTAAATTTGGCATACTCACACACCGTAACTGGAGTGAAACTTTCCATGGAGTGTGTATGGAGTGCTGGGTTAATATTTGTCTTTTATTAATTGTTTTTGACCAAACATCGTTATTTTTTGTTTGAGATACAGCTGTAAAATATCATTATTGGTATTATATTGAACAGAGAAGTTATTTTAACAATTAAAGTTTACAGTAAAGGGCGATTTTGTTCACTTCATCATTCACTCCAATAGCAATCTTTCACTCCAGGGAGTAACTTGGAACAGCCATAACTGACCAATCAGGTGTCAGTATTCCATTATGTGACATCACTGCGACCGATAGAATAGAAGTCATGGGACCATATGCCCCAAAATTTTGGTTTTGGTGCACACAATTTTCAAATAAGGGGTCATTTATCCCTATATATTTCTATTGTTTTGAAATCTGTATGATACAAAGCTTATAATTTTGACCCCTGATTTTAAAAGCTAGCTACCAGGAGGCCACTCAATGTTAATGAAACTTTGGAAAGTTGTGTTACTTACAGCAACTCAAATTTAAGCGACTTACTTTTCCATAAGAAACATAGTATGGTCCCTGGCTGATGCCACCATTACACAGCTACTTTCCCCTAGTCCCTCCACACGCTTAGGAACCAGAGAGGTCTCCTCACTACCAAGTCCCAATCTGCCACCTTGCCCATGACCACATGTGTACACAGTGCCTTGATGGGATAACAGCACTGTATGAAATTTGCACATCACCACCTATAAAGAGGGAAAAAAGAAAAATCATGAAAAGTATTTAAAAATTCCCTCCATATTTCAGGAAGACTCTCCTAGTCTTTTTGCTCATGACCACACGTGCACACAGTGCCTTGATTAGAAAGCAGCACAGTGTGAAATGTGCACATCACCACCTGGATAAAGGATACAAAATTCTTAGTCATTTTAAAATAAAACATGTTTGAAGTCCCTCAATAAACCAAGGTACGCGGGAGATCTCCTCACTATTAAAACACCTAACCACTGTGCCTTAATGAGATGACAGCTCAGTATGAAACTTGCTTTGTAAATGAAAACAAATGTATACGAAAAACAAAACATGTAATGGGCAAGTGCACAAATACGCTCTGGCCCATTAACCACTTCAATGCAGGTTGCACAATATGATGCCATAATTTTCCAAATAGGCTGCGACTTGGATGGTGAAAGTATTTCTAAAGTTTGGGGGCTGAATGCAGGTTCCTGTGCCGAACTTCAGTTTGCTTCACCTGGCCCTGCATGGATTAAACCCAGCAAAATTGGAGCCTACTTATACATTAGCCCCCTTTTTGTTCACAAATCTGAAGAACATTTAACATTTATTTACCTATAAACCTGTATTATGGCAATACACTACTTGATGGAGCTCTTAATGCAATTGCTGGGAGAAACACATTTAATTTAATTTAAAAAGTCACAAAATGTGAGTTTTGTCTCAACTCCTATTGAGGGCTCTTCCTAAAGGGACCATGCATTATTTACGAGGGAGGGGTCGGGAAAAAGACTAACATACCTGTTTTATACTGATGCTGCTCTTAGCAAGCTCTTCCACTAATTCAGGTTGCCCCCTACTTTGTTGGTTTCCATGTCCCAAGGTAAAATTGGTATTGCTCCCCCATGTATAGGCCTGAGTAGGGTTACGGGGGTCGTACTCCACATAGACTGGACGGTCTTTCATCAGTATCTCCAAAGGGGTCAAATCCTCATAATCATGCTTCTGAAGACTGGCCCCATGCTGGAACAGTAATTGAAAAACACATAATTATCAAATACGATTGCCAGAGTTTTCCTAATAATATTTGTCTCATACTCATAAAATAAAAATGTTCAAAGATCAGACTTATCAGACTTCAGTACCATATACTTTAAATAAATGTTGTCGTACCAACGATTTCTTTGCCACACCTGAGGTTCACTTTTTTGAATTTTAAAATCAATTTTATTGTTGCAGTTGTATTAGTCATCGAACACACCATTCTTCAATTTCAAGCAAGAAAACTTTTTTTTTCTGTAAAAAAAAAAAGAAAACTTGTTTTTTTCCTGTAAAATTCTTTTCCAATCAAAGAATTGTCTATGTCATCATCACACTTGTCAAGTGTTTGCAGAGTGTAAATCACACTCATAACTAGTTTCATTAAGGATGATCAAAGGTTTGTTTGTTGTCACCAAAATTTGTAAAAAAAAACCTATACAAGACTAAATTATTTGATTCCTTATGAAAATATTGAGTATCAGAGTAAGGACTTTTTGTTGCTAAATTTATATTTTGAGTTTAAAATTTGTAATTTAACAGATAACAGAAAACTTACATGTATAAGGTACACGGCTGACATCACTTGCCCGTAGAACAGACCCCTGTGTAGTGCAGTCCATCCAGACTCCTTATCCTTACTCTTATGATCAGCATGCTTCTCTTTTAACAACCAATCAACTACCTCCCACTTGCCACACGAGGCCGCCACATGAAGCGCAGTACGTCCCAATTTGTCGGACACATGGACTGCATTATTACAACACTGTGCAAAGTAGGTCTTGATCTGTCGGGTGTTGCCACGGGTCACGACTGATATCAAGTTTGATGCACATTGGGTGGAATGGCAACTGGGCGTACAATCTGGCAACTCTATCACATTCATGGTGACGGTTTGTTTTGAACTCATTTGGGTGCACAGAAGGTTTACCTACAAGGTAAACCATAGAGCTGAAATAAAAAGTACAACAAGTTACATCAATCACGTTTTCGAGGAACTAAATACATTAAGTACAATGTTGAAGTTTGAAAAGCCTGATCAATTGCTTAAATCATAAAATACGGGCCAGCTGAAAATTGTATTAAAATATTACTATTATCTAGACCCTTTCTGCCAATATTATAACTTTAACCCTACATTGAAATATGTTGAAATTTACAAGATTTAAGTGTACCCTAATTTGAGATCAAAACAAAACTGTGCTCTTAAAACTAAAATACACAGGTGTGTGACACAGGGTCCAATCAGAGCGCACATGTAACATGAAAAGGGAATGGTCGCTTTTATTATATAGTACCAATTTTGATACCTCTGAAATCTATGAACAAAACATTTAGACCTGGGGGATGGATGGGGAGGCGGGCACTGCCATTGATGGGGGTATGCGGTTTGACCTTGTTTTGAACAAAATATGTTTATCAACTGTCAGTGTATGGGCGTGTCACGTTAAGCAAAAAATCTTGATTGGCCTCGATTCATCTAGGCTCGGCCTTGATAAACAACCAGTGGAAACGCAGTTCTATGTGGACCGAGATCACATTAGTAATGTGGACTGAGACCCTCAAAATACAAGGGCCTCAGTCCACATTGCCTTTGGTATGAACTGTGAACGCAGTTCTTTAATTCAATCGAGGCCAAATTGGGCTAATGTCAATCAGGTCA
>JAUMTS010124220.1:0-10099 GCA_032273385.1 Ophiopholis aculeata | reverse complement strand
ATAAACTTATGGATGTATTGTCACCATTAAAGGCGGATTTTCCGATTTCAGCCACGGTCCTGAATCGGAACAGAATTTGATACCAAGTCAAAGCCCATATTTTTGTCGTCATTATCCAGGTATTTTGCCTTTATTTTCATAGTGCTTTTGGAGTTATTGCAAAAATTGGGAGTTATATTGGTATACCAAATATCAATATACTCTGTATTATATAGTAGTCTCGTCCCTAGTATTACACATATATATGTGTCCCTTGGGTATTTACAGGGACCACTGAATAATATGTTTTTTAGGGGTAAATGTCACAACCAGCAGGAAGTAAAAAGTACTTACGTAGCAATAGGATCACCCACCTTTAATATGCATTATAAAGTGAAGGCATTCAAACAATGCAAGTAATCCGTTCATTTATTTATGCAGCATACTGGGGTACTTGGGGATCGTATGGATTATGCAGTAGAAGTTGTGGCAGTGGGACTAAAACCAGATATAGGACTTGCCTTGGACTTGGTTCATGTTCCGGCTCAACAAGTCAGTCAACAAGCTGTAACCATGGCAATTGTGGTGAGAACGCATTTTTTTTTCTTTTTAACTTCATGCTTGTCAAAACCCAGTTATGTACCTTTACACAAAGATATATAAAAAGAAAAATTCTAAAGTCATAACTTAAAAATAGACAGGACAACGATTTATGTTTGTAATTTGAAAAACAGGAATGGTGAAGGCTTATCTTGAACCCTTGTGTCGTTCTCAAATAATAAGGTAGTTAACTAGTCATGCAATTTTAAATTATTATGCTTTATGTGGGTATATGTGTGTGATAGGGATATGTAGGGGATGTATGTGGTGGCTCGGGTAAACATTTATCAACACCAAAATGATGGACTTTTTTCTAATCTTGCCATGTATGGACAATTGTATTTCTGTATGCTTATCACTTTTTTCTTAAATTTCCTTTGCCCTGCTTTTTTTTCTGAAAAGTCTTTACGTGAACATAAGACTATATTATATACAAAATGAGCAAAATAATAAACAAACAAAAGCACATTGTTTGTGTGATCTATCATGTATTTATCCTTAAAGTGCACTTTTCTGTTACCAATACAAGTTTTCATTTCCAAAATATATAACAACTTCAAACAACATCTGTTTTTATACAGCATACTGGGGAACTTGGGGATCGTATGGATCATGTAGTAGAAGTTGTGGCAGCGGAACTAACACTAGATCCCGGACTTGTCAGGGACTCGGTCCATGTTCCGGCTCAACAAGTCAGTCAACAAGCTGTAACCATGGCACTTGTGGTGAGAATGTCATCTTTTTTCTTTTTAACTTCATGCTTGTCAAAACCTTGCCCCTGCTCGGTGCTTTCGCCTACTATATAATTTGGTACAGGGCTTGGTAGGACCTCCGGTCTCTCGGCTCGCGCTTCGCGCTCCTTTAGTGAATTTCGCGGTCCGAGAACTTGGCTAGTTCTAGGTCAACACAACGTTGGCTGGTTGTCAATTGATTTAGACATTCCACAGCTCCTATCTGTTGCATCAGGGCATGGCACTGTGGAGTAAATTATTTTATGGTCTATGATACCGTAGCAGCCTAAATGTAGCAGAAGTATTATTTTAGTAACGAATTTTAGCCTCGTGCCATGCGTGAGTGTCCGCCTCCCATTCAATGCAACGGAATAAAGTTGATCGTTATCAACGAATGCTGCATATGAACATAATCAGTTGAATGGTCATCCGGACATTCTACCACTAGGACGCTGTAATTCATGACATTTTTCAAAAGTTGTTTTTGGTTTTAAAACAATTTCTGGGGAAATATAATCACTGACTGTGCCTTCAAAGTTGGTACCCGCAAGATAATGTTTGTTTGATTGTAAACCAACTATATGTGTACATAATACTTACTGTTATATTGATGATGTGATCAGAGATTACAGAAAAAGATATGAGTCAATCGTGCCGCAAGGTATTAAGAAAATAAATTATCTTTAAATTATACGATAGAAATAGTACAAGAGATAGCTAGCCCTACATTTCAAACTTGAACATGATTCATTGATCATACACTGTGATAGTTATACCATATTTATGTTTCTTTCTATAAGGCCAAATAAAAATAAAAACTAGTGTCGCGTCCTAACTTTCTGTAAAAAAGGAGGATGAGAGCACTTTTTTATCTTATTTTTTCTTAAAAATAATGTTTAGAAAATATGCATAATTCACCTCATTTTCAGCGTGACAGTAAGGCCTCAAAAAGGACGTTGCCCTTTTTTATTTCTAATTTTAGTAAGGTACATGTAGACCCTTCTAATAATGACCAACCCTGTTTAAAAGTGCTCCTTGTACATCAGCAAAACTACAGCAAAACTACAGTCTACAGAGAACATCACAACTTTTGGAAGATCAGTTTACTCAAGTTATACGGAAATGTTAAGAATACACAGAATATATATTGTAAATCAGCCTCAAAAAAGGATGCGTGAGGGGACGACAAACTTGTTTATTTTTTTTACTTGGCCTGAAAGGACAATTTCATAAAGTAGAGACCTATATATACATTAGCAGTTCGATCGTTATTGTAAGTTACATCTACAGTAATTCATAGAATTAAACGACCAAATCTGAACATGACATTTTAAAATAAGTATATTATTCTTTTTAAATTCCGTAGCGTTTATATATCGCTACTTGCATTTACAGTCCTTTGTAAATGAACGTGTTGTTAATAATGTCAATCACTATTTGCTATTTTCACAATCCCATGTTTTAAACAAGTCCTTGAATGTTGACAAAAATAACTATCTCCCAGCTCAGATCATGATTTCTCTATGTGGCAAGCTGTAAGAGCTCTTATAAATTTATAAAAAAAACAAGAGAACGAGATGCTCTCGGAAGCTGTGGGCAAACGAATGAAAAATATAAACATTCACTCTTCATTCAACTTTATAACTATACCATAACATAAAGCTACAGTGGGTGTTGCTAAGATGAGGCGCGGGCTCCAGTGCTACAGGTGCTCTAGTATATATTGCGGTATGCGAGTATAACTGAATGAATGAATAGCAGACTGTTACCAGTATGTTTCATGATTATTTCTAACAACTCGGATATGGTGACTTGTAAGTTGTAGACCTGAGTAGACCTGTGAGTAGACCTGTGAGTAGACCTGTGAGTACTCCAGCTAAAAATGGTACAGTTAAATAGTGAAAAGGTTTAACTTGATTCGAACCATAACACCCTCATGTCCCCTTTTCCTCCAATAATTTTATGATAAATAAGAACATTAATTTATAATGTAAATGAGAACATTAATTTAAAATGTAAATGAGAACATTAATTTACACGATTAACGCCTGTATACAAAGCAAACTATGATACAACATGATTTTTTTTGTATAGAAACATTGAATATATAGTAAATGGATGCATCACGAACGGGCGTGGTTGATTTGATTTGCAGTAATGAGAACACGCCTGGAGTCGGTAAGTCCATTTTCATTGTAATCATGGTAATAATTACTATGCATTCCTTAATTATCCCGTCAACCCATTTATGGAGGATATCTTGCTGAATGCCATATCAATTAAGGTATTGATATCCAGTAATTTAGGTATTGATATCCAGCAAAACAATTTGAATATTACGAGTGCAAAAATAGGGTGTATGAAAAAGAGTTGAAGCGAATCTATTAAATTTGCAACGATCATAATTTGTAAATCAAACTGACCAAGAAAATATCTGAGAATTTTGTTATTTTACATCACAGTGGAGAATAAACATAAAACACTTAATTATATTTCCAAACTGAGATGAAAATGATCTCAAAATATCAGGGATGCATCATTAGATATCAAGGGGTGGGGGTAGGAAGTTTTCAAAATAAAAACCTCACCCCAAAAAATTGAAAAGAAAAAAAAAACTCACTGCAGATATTCCATTGAATTTTTTTTAACCCTTTAATATACCAACTTCCTACCCCCTCCCTTGATATATAATGGTGCGTCCCTTAGTCCGTTCTGAAAGAATTATTGGATGAGATAAAGTTCATGACACTCTTGATGGCAGCACCAATGATAACGATGAAAATGTGGGTGCAATATATTACAACACCTTCGGTACATTGATTTTTCTGGCAATTCCACAGAGAAAGTGTTATTTTGACAACCTATATGATGTGCCACGGTCCAATCACTGTCATAAAATATTCAAAGCCTTGTTTTACGAAAAATCACAGGACAACCGGCCAGTGTTGAATTTTAACAACAGTGAATAACTGTGAGAATATGCACGTATAATATAATATTACTATTTTTTATTAGGCTTAATTAGGCCTATTCTAGAAAACTTTTACACATTTAATTAAAATCAGATCAGAGCTACACGTATAAGCACTATATGAGGTATTTCTCTGCCATATACTAGTATTATAAGACCAAACTCAATAAAAGTTTCCAGGCATATTTAGTTTGTATTAAAATAATGTGTGGTATTTTACTTCGGGCAGGTTGTATTGAAATTCAAGTCAAGGTTAATCGAGGTGAAAATAAGGACAAGAGACGTCTGGCTTGTAAGGTCATGTAAGGTCAAATCAATTTCAACCGAATGGGAAGTGGAAAAACATTAAATCTTGTTGAAATGTGACGAGTCCAAGACAGAATGTCATTGTTGATACAGGATTTATTACATTGACAACCTTTGAAGGTAAAATACCTTAAACAGGTTTGAAATACAAATAAAAATGGCTCTGGAGCTGATAAAGATGAAGGGTCTCCGGAACGAACGAAAAACTGGTCTGAAAAAGTGTGTCTCGAACGGGGCATATGTATAATACTCATGTAAATGTGAGTGCCCCCACCCCCGCCCAGAGGCCTACGCTGTGGCCGATCTGTTTCAGACGTGGGTAGTATGGTTCATCGTTGAGGTATGCATTGTGTCCGCAATTTATTTTTCATGGAAATGCCCCTTGAAAAACTATCATTAATGTTCACCACCACATGTACCTCAGCATGCAGAAGAGGTTCGTCATGATCACAGTATATAGGCCCAAGTGCAAAACTGGTTCCCGAAATTCTCTAGCGAACGTGAGCACTAAAAAAATGCCTCCAAATCATCTTAGTAATCATTTGGACAAAATAACTTTGGACGAAAATTGTTTAGGCAAAAAATCTTTGGACGAAAATCATTTGGACTATAAATCAATGTCTGGCCGATATATTGGACCAAATACTAGATTTGGACGCTATACGATTGGACAACATTTGTATGGACTAAAGGTTTTTGGACGATATATTTTTGAACGAAACGTTGTTATCTCATTATTTACACTAAATGATGAATTATTCTTCCATTCTCATCAATCAACCATTTCACAGGCGTCATTATTTAACCTAGTACTTAGCACTTAATAGATCTGACCGTGAACACGACCGTGACTTGCTCTGTGTTTATATCATCACCATCATTAACGGTGATCGTTGCCTCGAGCTGACCATATTAAATCCAAGTTTCGAGGTTCTGATCTATCAAGTCCACTATCATCAGCCCCTGATCATCATGATCATTGACTTAAAACCAGAGGAAGTGACGATATTAAACCAAAACCAAAACCAAGACCTCAAAATTCAGCGAACAGGTGTTTTGTCCATATTCCAATCAGCCAACCGGGTCTTGAGAGTTCAATGTCAATATGAAAATCTTGATATGTTGGGGAGTATATTAAATGAGAGTATATATGTGAGTCATACACGGAAATCTAGGAATTATGGTGATATAAATGATGGAGATATTACGTAAAATTGCGTACTGCCAATACGATGTGTACGACATATATGTACTTTAATAATTACATACATATTACTATTAGCCACCATATCTTTAGCCAATTGTTTTGTTACCCATGTCCAAGTTTAATTAAGCCACCTGCCCACCTCTGCATTAATATACTGAAGTCAATTGATTCTCCTCTTCTGCTCAGTCAAACTCAAATCATCAATATAAAAAACCTGTAACTGAACCTCTTGGATGAGGGTTCGAAATATCATCTCAGCCAGTTACTTGTTTTGAGTCCTTGAGCAAGACTCTTTGCCCATCTTGTTCCTCCCCAACCCAGGTGACCGTATGAAAACAACAGGGAGGGTAAAACTAGTAATTTGTAACTTTGTACAGGGTCGGAGCCTCGGAGGATTACATAGCGACCCCGAGTCTGGCCCAAACTTTCAGGTTTAAGGAAAGGAGGTGGGCACCTTCAGCTTCGATTTTGACTTTATGCCTCGCGACAAACCAAAAAGTTAGGCCTCATATAAATGTTTAGATTTGTATCATTTTCAATTTGAATGGTCTTTCATCATCAGGGCTTTAATATTAAGGCCTATAATTATGTATATTATATAGCTACCCTGGACCAAAAGCACAATATATACATAATTGTTGGTTTTTGTTGGATCGTATCTTATTGGCCCAGATACTTATCTGGCATGTTTGTCTTTCCTGTTTCCTTAATTTTAGGCCAACGAGTTGGCTAACAAGGCCTATCGTAACCAATAACGGGAAATTGACGCTTCCCATACATCCGTAGGCTGGTATCAGATTTATTTCAGAGTTCAGACCATATCTAATTGGTAACTGCAGAAGTTTAACCTTCAAAGCAAAGTTGGAAGAATTCTTGATTGCCGATCAAATTTAGAACCCCTAGATCAATTTGCCAAGATTGAAGAGAGTTTCCTTAACTTCCCTATCAACTCATTGTAAATGCAATACTATTTATTCTTTGATTTAAACATAGAGCAGAATTTAACTTTGAAAATCCTGTCAAATTGTATACAGTCAACAGAGAAAATAATACTGAAAATCCCAAAATGATTTATTAAGAGCCATGTTGACAGCTATACGCCTGTTGTATTGTAATAAATCATACCAACCCAATAATTTGTTCTCCTAAATAGCTAAAATTGTAAATGTAGAGCTCTACATGCAGCGTTCGTCCCCAGGCAGGTAGAGATGGGGTCATAGGTCATCAAGACACGTGCCACCGTGTTTCAGCAAATCAAAACATTGGGACAAAGCCCGGGGACAAAGACATCAAAATAAAGTCCTTAAACTTGCATTTGATACTGCACTAGCGCGAGCTATACAGTCCCGAATGGGAATGACTGTGCATGAGTAATATTCTGAATGTGTAAAACACATGAACAAAGACATGATTATGAAATCATAGAAGTTCATGAAGGTTCACATTATATATAGGCCTATGAACGAAATAATTGGAAGTTGGTAAAAGTTAACGGAAATCCCGAGCGGAAATCACGAAAGATCGGCCAGGATTTGGCCAATGGAGTTTGCTTTCATTCTTCATTCCAAAACCATATAAATGCCATCCAGAAGCAAACAGTGTAAGTTTTAGGGTCAATTTTAGGGGGGGGGGGGGGGGGCCTTTAATGTGGAGCATGCGCTTTTTCTCCAAGGTGAAGAACTTTCAGAAGTCTTTCCCCAACTTCTGTCATCATGGTCAATGCTTCGAACACGATTTAAAGTGGTGAGTTTATGTCGTTTAGTTGCCTGCACTCCTGGTTACGGTAAACAATAATTGTCAACCAAAATAAATGGTGGGCAATTGCCAATTGGTACATGTATTTGTTTTGTATTCCGTGTGTACATTTACTCATTGCTTTATTCTGAATGTTCATGGAAGCGATAAGATAAATAAGAATCGTTGACAAGCAAAACAGATTTCCCAGACATCCATTGTATTCTAACAATATCGTCATTCTGAAAATATGCAGTGGTTAAGATGTGGAAAATACCGGGCACTATTTTTAGTTGAACTTCAATAATGAAATTCAAAGTAGGCCTATATCGACAAAAACCATTCCTTTTAGTTTTATGATTCTCCGGTTAGGGCCTATAAATATTAAACTGACGTTTTGCCATTTGTGTAACTGTAAATACGCATAATATTGTTCCTATACTTTGACATACCGTATTGTCTCTAATAAACGCCCACGGGGCGTAGCATTTTTCAAAGGTTATATAAATGGAAAATGGACTATCTTCAGGAGATAGCAATTATGGGAGCAATATAAAAGTTTGTAGGGGGCGTTTATTAGAGGGGGAGCGTTTATTAGATACAATATATATGTATAGTTCTTGCTGTAACAACTTTGTACAATTTGCGTACAACAAGGGTCGAAATAAGCATTTACAAGCCCTTTAGGCTTTAGGGCCCCTTGTTCGGGAAAATCGAGGGCCTCCACAAATCATAGCAGCTCGGTCCTATTTAGCCATACATTTCATACGTATTAGGAATACAAATAGCATTTTGAGGGCCATTATCAATTTTTGAGGGAAAATTGCCCGAGAGGCCTTATTTCGTCCGTTTAGAATTAATAGAAATTATTAAAATGCCGGAACATTATTAAAGGCAAATGGGTTTTTAGTGGTCACGTTGGTACTGTTGAGAAGTCTGGTAGTCTCAGATAAGCAAATAAACTCCTGATTTCCGTCAGATAGAATTGCTACAAATTTGAATGAAGGAAGGAACTGACAGTAATGATGGAAAAGCCGGAATTGCACAATGGCGATTTAACCCTTTCAGCTGGCGGAAGGTATATGTGCAATTTTATAAGTGCGTTGCAAAAATAAAATGTTATATTCAATAATTGTTGAATTTGTACATTGTGTGCATATAGAGCTTGGTGAGTGTTCATGTGTGAATTTAAAAAAAAATGCACAACTTTAAATTTAGAATGCCCAACATTGATTTGAAAATGTTACCTTGACTTTGAAAATGCCAAACGACTACATCATATTCACAATACACCATTTCTATATTAAAGTATGGTAAGGTCTACTGCATATGCAAGCGCATTTAAAGAAGGAAGGTGTGGCTGAGTAGTGCTCTGGCAGCTCTGCCATCGATATAATGCCAGTATAAAGGGGGTTTATGCCGATTTCGAATTTTACATATATGCCTTTTTGACCTCCAACTATATAGTTAACATCGACCCCTAAAACATATTGTACAAAATTTCACTTCAAATGGACCCCTTGTTTAGGCTCCAGAGACAAAAATATGTGTAGCACTGGGGACGAGGCTGCTATAATACAAAATAAATAAATTATTGGTATACCAATAAAATCACATCTATTCTTAATACAGTATGCATTGATCTCAAAAAGTACAATGAATGTGGAGGTAAAATTTTAGGATGATATCGAGAAAAATATGGCCTTTCATTTGGTACCAAACTCAGTTCATATTCACAATAGACCTTTACAATTGCTATATTATTATTATTAAAGTATGATATTAAAAGGTCTACTGCATATGTAAGCGTGTCTAAAGATTGTAGTAGTGCTCTGCCATCTATCCATATAGTGCCAGACTGCCAGTATAAAAGTACATAAATGTGTTCTTTCAAGAAAAATAATGCCCGGAAAATAATGATGAATATCAAAGTTCAACCCTTTTCAAATTGATATTCACTGTTCTTGGATCTGATAATCGGGCGAAAACAAAAACATAGGCATGAAATGATATAGCTGCATAGTGCATACTTGTTAGTCCAATCATAGACCATATACATACATATGGTCTATGGTCCAATGCAAAAGTTTATGAACTCGTACCGTATTTCAATGAAATTTTCAAATTTTCATATGATAAATTTTACAAAATGTTTGTAAACACTTCCTTAAATAGAAGTTGAATATTTTTAGTTCCCTGGGGAAATACACGAAATTATATCACGTTTGTAAAAAAATAACAAGAGAAACGTCACAGACCTCAGAGATGCTGCCACGTAAGTCTTGCTTCTCCCAGCAAGGGAATTTTTATCCTTGTAGAACCAGTTTAGTTATATAAGTAAAAGTTTGACTGAGAAATTCTGTTGTAGAATTCTGTGGTAGAACAATGTGCGTAATAGTTTACCCTATAAAATAAAATTGTTCTAATACTTTTAATAGGGCTGCCAAGTCTGCTCCCAGAGAGTTCTGGACAGATATTAAAGGGTAGGAAAAGTGGGCCCCGGGGAATGTGTCCAAGCACATTCAAAGTGATTTGCATGTTTATTGCATGAGCTTAGCTAAAAGCTCAAAG